>JACCGJ010000410.1:0-19343 GCA_013407085.1 Atriophallophorus winterbourni | reverse complement strand
GAAAGTAGCTAAAAAGATAGGCACTTTTCCTCAAGCAGAACTAAGGTTTACGGGAGTTAGATTACTACTAGACGAAGAGTTCACCGATTGAGACCACGTAAGTGAGGTCCTCCATTTAGGTGATAACCTCCATATAATACAAAAGGCACTGGACCGCCTGACACTTGAAATGCCGAGGTAAGGTAAGGACTTTGCGCCCAGCACGACTAAACATTTACCCATGGTTGGAGCTGATCACACTCACGATTCAATGTTTACTGTGTTTATATAGAGACTGTCGGTAGCTTCCATTACCCCGGCAGTTGTATCTAAGTTTCGGTTATGTTGATTTGTAATGTTTATACACAAAACACATGTAAGATTTGCTATCCTGAAGTTGCGATGTTTAGCTCCACACTGAAAGTCGGGTGTACAATGTAGTCGTGCATGCTATGCTGCTCTATAGGTGCGAAACCATTGTCCGAGCGGAAGATAGTCAAACTTTATTTGTTTGAATCCTTTTGCTTTTGAAGGATTTTTCGCATTCGGTGGTGCCATAATTTTTGTGAATATAGATGTCTTTCAACGGACTGGATAAAGCTAAGGTTTGGATACGCTTTAATTTGGCCTTATTGCCGTTTTCCTTACTGCACATTATTCGCAGTATCTGTTGGAGAATCGAAGAAGCAACGAATGGCAAGCCAATTGCGCGGCGCTCAAGAAACTTACTGCAGCGCAAGTTCACCAGAAAAAGGTTGCTTGTCCAAGTGAGATCCGGAAGGTCTGCTTAACATGTGAGAAGTCTAACAGAATTCGAGATCAGATTATGAGGAAAAACACCACGATAATGAAGAGTGCTGTGCAATGAAACACTAGGAGGTAAAGACACGCTTTGATAGTGTAAAAATTCAGGTTGTAAGATTTGCTTTCATAAAAACCAAACGATCGTAGTTAGCCGTAAAAACTGTTGATTGTCGTCAAGATGAAGCTAAGAACCGGAGCAAGTGAGCGAGTGAGTCAAGCGAATTGCGGTAGGATACGATTCATGCGCTTAGGAGCAAGACAATGAGTCAAGCGAATTGCGGTAGGATACGATTCATGCGCTTAGTACGGGAACACAATAGGATACAGTACATGATTTTATCAAGATAATGCGTGATGTATTTTTGAGAAAGTATTTCAAGTGTAGATTTGGTGAGCCCTCCCAAAACTAACATCTTGGTTCAATAAAACTGTGACGAAAACATGAAGTGATAAATGTTGATTTGAGTGCTACTGGCAAAACTGAGTAGTACAATATCACGTTTAATTACTATTATACTTTGATTGTTGAATAGACACCGTAAAAGGGTCCGATCGGCTTGGTGTAACAGATCGCTATGATCGTTGAGGGAGACGATTATCCTCGAACTATACTGTACAATCTCGTTGAAAGGGTTAGAGTATGAGAACATCAAGCGCCTGCGATGCACATCCCAAGTCAACCGAATGAGGCCAACAAAATTGACGAGCATTACAAATTTTACGTTGATCGTTTGAGTATTCGGATGAAGATAATGAAACACAATGCAGAAAATTGATATTTGCGAATAAACATGAGTTGTATACACTCGCTAGTTGATGATTTCCCTGAAGGTGTTTCGGGGTAGTAGCAAAATTTCACCCGAAAACCACTAGTATTAGATATGGTTGCACTCCGACTCATAGAGATGATGCACCATCAGCGGTAACAATGCATCTACGACTGGTAAAGGAATGACGCAGACAAATCCGTGGCAATTCTATTCGTTGTTTCGAAAATCGTGGTTGATCCGGATTTGCAAAGTGGACTAGGAAAATAACTATTTGAAAATTCTGAGTTCATCCAGTATTTTGAGTGAAAACAGCATCTCGTACATCAATCAAAATTTCGTTTTAAGCAACAGTCCGGCATCGATTTAGCTGTAACATTTTAAAATCGTGGTGGAGCTGACAAAATTTCCAGCGACACCAAATGAGCAAGTGCTGTGATTTGCCAATCAGATTTAACTTAGTCAGAGCTTTAAATGTTCACCGGAAACAGATTTCGTTACACGCCCAAAGAAAAACCCTGAGAGAATAAGGTAATTTCAAAATTATATTTATATGTGATTAAGTAGTGATTTCGTGTAAATCCGCTGCTGGTAACAAGAAAAACGAATCCTTCGTGTGAAATACAGTACTTCAAGTAATCTCAGGTAAGCAGCGCGCGATTTCTTGCTTGTTAGCATCGCTTAAACTTTGGGGAAACACGACTTGGAATTGTACAATGATGTCACCTCGACGATTTGGCTCTTTAGAGTAGGGGAGACCTTTGCCGACTATACGGTGCGTCGAACCTGGCTCGACTATATTCTTCAAGGCTAAAGTCTTTTCGCCCTCGTCCAATGTTGGCACCACCACGGTCCCACCACACAAGGCTTTCCTTAAACTGATGCGGGCGGTATGATGAAGATCCGCACCATCCCGTTTGAATCGGTTATCCGGTCGGTCTTTGATCACAAAAACAATATCTGCTGGAGTTCGACCTCCGGGATTTTGGTCACCCTCATTGGGAAATGTTATACGGGTTCCTGCTTTCCAGCCCCTTTTTATTTCAATCTCCAAAACCTTATCTTCCATTCGATCGGGGTTTAAGCGACGACGAGTGATCTTCATTTTTTTCACAGTACCGCGAAGAACATCCTCCAACGATACGAACAAATCCCGCTGAATGGCGGGATCTTTTGCGGGCCGGCGTGAAGGCATACCACTGCGGCCACCTAGACCAGACACGGAGAAACCCTGTGAACGGATAGGACAGAATGTTGGTTTGGAATGTTGTCCTGAAAAATCGAGTTTTCACGTGAATTACAACTCCATAATGGCAAAGTAATCAAGGTTCTGATGCGCATTATTTGCTGGTAGCGTACCACGAAATTTTCTAATTTGAACGAAACAAACTGGTATTTGAGGAACGTGAATGTAAAAAACCACAAAATGCAGTGTAGCATGTACATAGCAGAACGTCTTTCGGTAGATGAAGATGAAATTAGTATTTCGCGATTAATTTTAAAGTTATCAAAATGAAATCGCATGATCGACGATCGAACATCAGAAATCATTCTTAGTCCCAAGGTAAAATCTAACAGACTCGCCAATACCGACGCAGTTCAAAAGATCATCACATCGTGATTCTAAGATTGCACCGCAAATTGCCGAAACCCAGAAATGAAGTATCGAAATGCGATTCTGTTGACGGACAATTCTCGTTCATTTCTCACAAATAAATTGAACCGAAGGAAAGGATGCACGTTGTGGCTTGTAGGGTGTGATTTATTGCGTTAAGTATCAGTTATACTGACAAAGAAAACATTTAGTGACCTGAATAATCTGGGGTGACGACGCGTAATAATATGAGGTTCAGAGGTTGAAATTTTTAGCTGATACATGCCAAAATGATCAAACATCGCATATGCTCGGAAAACGAGATTAGTTAGAGAGCGTTCTTATCGTTTGTGCTACCAAGTGCCTTGAGCAGCTTTCTTTTAACCCGTACTTGACAAAAATATGCAATAATATAAACATTCAAAAATGACGATCAAAATATATTTATGTATGAAAGAACAACTCTGAGCCAGGCAACGTCCAGGACAGTTAGAGACTGCACGTGCGCTAAGATAATGTCAGGTTGCTCAGGCCTAGACAGATAGGAGGAAGAAAAAAGAACAGGAAATGGTAGTGAGACTCCAGTGTGTTTCAGCATGCAACTCACTACCGGTGACCAATCAATTTAGCACGGTGTTAGCTGCACTGCACAGAAGTTCTGTGCGATTGCACATCCGTGGAAAATCAATACGGCGACCGAAATACAGCGCACTATGTATGTAAGTTCCAAGGTTATCACAAGCGGAGATGATAGTAAGAATGTGCCCCAACTGTCTATAAATATGGTTCAATGCGGCGTGCCTCTCAAATAGCCTTTGACAACCAAGTGCCAATTTTGGCCTGAACGAGTGGTTTCCAGAAGTCCGGCGGAACTGTTGTTACTGACAAAGAGTTGCCAAAGGCGACTTAAAACCAGTTTGATCTGGGTAGATGAAACTCGTCAACTACTGGTTGTCTATCTAGCGGAAAGAAAACCATGATATCAAAGGCTTCCGAAGAAAACCACGAGAGAAAATTCGGAAGGGTCACGTAAGTGAATAACTGGCGCACCGCGCTTTCTATCTGTTAACTCTGCCTTGGGTGTAGAAAGGTGTACTCGAACAAGCGCCAAGTAGTGCCGAGCACATCACTTGTATATTATTCCCAAGAAACTTCATGAAGATGTCTCGAAATCTCATTCAGCTCTCTGCAACGGCGTTTCCGAGACGCGATGCATCATTGGTTCTCCCAACGGCTAGGGTGAAAAGTAAATAAATATCTCTCTCTAAATAAATATACGTAAGGATTTTTATTTGGATGTTGGAATGTAAGGACACTGTTGGATGTGGGTAGTCAAGCCATTATGATGCGCTCTTTGCCATACTATCGGGTAGACGTTGCTTGTCTCCCTGAGGTTCGCCTATCAATTATACATAGTGGCTTCTTTAAAGTTGGCATGAAGTTTGACTTGACCAGCCCAAAGTACCGATAATCATCATCATCATCATAAGAAACTGCATTACACCGGTAGCACGTACCGAATGCTTAATTGCTACACAACCATGAAAAAGTAAAATCCTAAAAATGGGGGAGGGTGGGACTTAAATAGCAACGAGTAGAGCGACATCAGCATGGTAGATTCCTTGCGGCTTTCACTGTCATATATATATATGACAGTGAAAGCCGCAAGGAATCTACCATGCTGATGTCGCTCTACTCGTTCACAAAATGTTTTGTTTTATCTGGGATACGGAAGTTTTCCCATCAGACGGCAGGTGTATACAATCGTACACCTACCTAACCGTGGAGATAAATCTGTGTGCTCTAACTAACACTAACTATGCACGGATGTGAAATCGTGCAGTATTTCTGTGCTGTGAGGCTAACATTGTGCTAAATTGATTGGCCACTGGTAGTGAGATGCATGCTGAAACACGGTGAAGTCACACTACCATTTCCTGTTCTTTTTTCTTCATCCTATCTGTCTAGGCCTGGGCAATTTGACAGTATCTCAGCCCACGTGCAGTCTCTGACTGTGCGGCACTTTGCCTGGATTAGGCTTGTGCGCTCATACCATACCATACCGCGAACTAAATCTCATTGATAACGCAACTAAACTGATTGCGACGCAACCTCCAAATCGGTCCTCCATTAAACGAAATCGGCGCATAATAGTTAGCCAAGGTGTTTCGCCCCAGGATGGGATGTGTAGACCAAATATTAACTTTACGCAAGATTCTGGAACATTATGCAGGGCATCAAGAGCAAACGATAGCCTTTTTCATTGATTTCCGTGCTGCCTTCGACTCTGTAGACATTGGTTGTTCATGGGACATCATGCTTTCTGATGGAGTCCCTTATTATGTATTAAAGCACAAGCCTGAACCAGGCAAAGTACCGTACAGTAAGATACTGCACGTGGGCTGAGATACTGTCAGGTTGCCCAGGCCTAGACAGATACGAAAAATAAAATAAAATGGTAGTGAGACTCCAGCGTGTTTCAGCATGCAGCTCACTACCGGTGGCCAATCAATTTAGCACGGTGTTAGCCACAGCACAGAAGTACTGCATGATTGCACATCCGTGCAAGATGGAGTCCCTTGAAGCTCGCCAGCTTAATTAGAGCCTGATACAACTCTACACGGGCTCGGGTTACCGTCTACAGTGAAGAATCTCGTGAATTTAGTTTAGACAAACGAGTCCGTCAACGTTGTGCATTATATCCATTTCAGATCAACTATGTCGTCGGCTGGATTATGAACCAAGCATTAACGGACTATCAAGAGGCTCGAGTGTCAATGGATATATAAATGTCCGATCTGGGCTATGCTAATGATACAGTGGTTTTTAGCGAGATTTGAGTTGGAACGCGACTGGATTAAGATTTGCAACGATCGTACCTCTGATCAACGCGCGTGGGCTGGGGTGATTCGGAAAATCAATGAAGCCAACTAATCCACGTTTGGAGCCCTTTGCCACAAAAGTAAAAGTAAAGTATGTAATGTATGAAATCACAAGTTTGGATACAAGCAGCCCTTACAATACAGATTGCGGGTGGACTAGCATACTGTCCGGTTGCCTAGGCCTAGATAGATATGAGAAAAGGAAAAGAAATGGCAGTGTTACTCCAGCGTGTTTCCACATGCAGCTCACTACCGGTGGCATATCAGTTAAGCACGGCTACCTGTGAAGTGTAGGAGTGTTGCACGTATCTCATTAAGCCTAGCTTGCGCACATCTCCTAATAGGATATTGAAAGGCAAACATCTCCTGGATGTGGTATTGAGTTGCAAAACATGACTGTTGGAAAAGCTGCAACCGGAGAATGACGTCAGTACAGAAATCACAAACCATTAGTCAGGCAGCGGAGCGAGACAGCAAGATTAGGTTTAGTTGGCCTTCAGAGTGCAACATTCGCTCAATAAACAGGTTGTCAAAAGGTAAAGAATATCAGATGACGTTTTGTTAAATTGAAGGGCCGTTATAAAGGTTCAAATGTTACCAAATAAAACAGGCAGTAATCGAACGATTGCTTCATCAATTCTATTCTGTCAGATAGGTAGTTATAAGTCTAGATTCAGATCATACACTGTAGGTCTACTACAATGCTTTTAAGTTGCCTACGTTAAAGAAGGGGTAAAAGGGTGATAGCGGTAAGACACCGTCAAGTTTTAGCACGCAGCTTAGTACAACACTCAGAGGATATGCGCTTTGCACCCACGGTGGTTCGGCTTCGCTCCGCAGTCGATAAACCACAGCCTCGTCTACAATCACCAGTCGCGTCGAATGGAAACCAATCTGCTAGCGAAGTACATACGACTGTTTCAAAAAACTCCCAGGAGCCGGCTTCATCGGGGCCGGTGGAATAAGTGCACCTTCAAATCGCACACTGTACACACTGCAATCGCGCAGCCTTTCATGCTGTTACACAAATGCTGCTGGTTTTATGAGCAAACTCCCGGAGCTCCGTTACCGCCACTCCCTTTGTGCATAGGACCTAATAGCCGTCACTGAGACTTGGTTATCGAGCGCAGTTCTTAATGCGGAACTCACCCTCCCCAATATGTCTTTACTTCGTCGGGATCGTGCAACAAGAGGTGGTGTCCTGCTCTATTATCATGAATCACTTCGTTGCGAACCATTAAGCGACCCTGCGTTATGTGACTCTGATGTTCTATGGTGCCAAATGTCACTCAAACAAGACAGTCTTCTCCTGATTGCGGTTGTTTATAGACCACCCAGTAGCCATGCGCAGCTTGATTCCTTCCTTATCTCTTCACTTCGGCACGCTCTAAACAAACGATTTTCCCACATCCTAATAATGGGAGACTTCAATTAACCTAAATTTTGTGGAGACCTTGTTTCTCAACCATTTGCCGCTGAACTGTCTGACTTACTAGCAGACTATCCATTGTACAACCACGTTCGTGAAGCAACTCGGTTTCGGGACATGAATGCACCATCCATTCTAGACTTTATCATCACAAATGAAGAGCTAATGATTGAGAATCTTTCCTTTACCCCTCCTCTCGGCCATAGTGACCATGTAAGGGAAGGAAAACCCTTATTCCAAACCTCCGCTGCCTTGCGGCATACCCGATTGCGGGAAAGGCTTCGGGAGTGAACCCTGAGGAAAAATCCTTGCTGCCTTGCAGGTTGCACTTGGTCGTGCAAAGGCTAGAGAGGCGTACTCGAACAATCGCCGCGGCACTTTAAGAGAGGCGCAAGAACCCTCAAAATGGTCACCGGCTCTCGTGAAGGAAAAAACCGCTGCCTTGCGGGTAGACTTTTGAGTCAAAGGCTCCGGGTGGGGTCCCCTAAGCCAACCTTTTACTTCGGCCTGGGCAACCGGGTAGTATGTCGCCTTCAACAAGAACGATGGAACCTACATTTTTCTTTCATCATGTATCCTCTTCATGGTATACTTGTTGGCACATAGTCTGTAAAGACTTGTGTAATAATAACCGAAATAGTGACCATGTTGTTTTGACATTCACTTTCGTTACATTCATGGACTACTTTAATGAAACCCGCCCACAATCTCGTTGGATTACCGACATAGGATTGTTCCACGAACTTGTTGCTGCTAATTCATGGGACTTCTTAATGTCTGACAAGATCGATGTTGCTTGGACCACGTTTCTCACTCACTGGCACGCTTTGCTGCGCGCTGCCAACCACGAGAAGCCTTTTCATCATAAGAAACCGGGCTCATTCCTTCGTAGCCGAACGAAGAAAGCCATACCACAGCGAAACCTGGCATGGCGATGTTATCGGACAGAAAGAAACGAAAATGACTGGGAAAACTACAGGTCATTGCGAAACTATTGTACATACCTCAGCCGCCAAGACAAAACTCAATATGAATTGCGTATATCCAACAAGTTTATGGAGAACCCAAAAAGCTTGTTCCACTTTGTGAACCAAAAACGCGTGGTCAAACTAGGAATTCCATCCCTAGTCAGCGCACACGGCCTCACATCGACCGCCTTGGAAGCTGCAACTGTGCTGTCGCAACAATATGCTCCTATTTTTAACCCTACATATCCCGCGAAACTTACCCACTTTTCTTTTCCCTCACGCGACGTGCAAGAGATGCCGGAAATAAAGTTCACCCCTGAGGCAGTTCATCAGAAGATTCTGTGTCTGCGACAGTACTCCTCGCCAGGACTCGACGGCATTCATCCCAAAATCCTGAAAGTAGCCGCAGCACATATATCTCCTTTACTGGCGACTTACTTTCAACGTTGTTTGGACTCGGCTACCATTCCACAAGCCTGGAAGTAAGGTGTTGTAAGCCCTATATTTAAAGGCGGCAGCCGGTCTGATCCTGCAAATTATGGCCCTATCGTGCTGTTATCAGTGATTTCTAAAGTAATGGAGAGCGTTGTCTCTGACCGCATTGTCTCACATTTCGAAACGAATCGGATTTTAATCAAACAGCAACACGGTTTTCGGGCCAAACGTTCGTGCACCTCTTATTTGCTTCTCGCACGAGATGAATGGACTAAATCCGTCGACGAAGGCACTGGTGTCGATTCTATATTTTTGGATTTCTCCAAGGCATTCGACCGTGTGCATCACGACATCCTTCTCCTTAAACTCGCTTTCTACGGCGTTGGATCATCCCTCGTATCATGGATGAAATACTTCGGTCTCTCTGTGTTTGTGTGCACGACTGCTACTCAGCTCCCTTTCCAATCAAGTGTGGTTTGCCGCAAGGTTCTGTTCTTGGTCCAAGACTTTTCATTATCTTTATCAACGATATCGGACAAGACATTGAATCCCCGTTCCTCCTCTTTGCTGATGATGTCAAACTTTGGCGCTCACTTAAATCGTCTGATGATTCCCGTGTCTTACAAGACGACTTAGATCGCCTATATTGTTGGTCCTCACGAAACTATCTTCCATTCAACGCATCCAAGTGCAGCGTTCTCCCCATCCGTCACTCAGCTTGTTTTACTTACCGTTTGGGGCAAACAACACTTCAACGCGTTCGGCAAGAAAAGGATCTTGGTCTTATCATTCAGCAAGACCTTGGTTGCACAGAACAATGCGAACGCGCAGCAGCTGCAGCCAACCGCAACACCGGCCTACTTCGCCGCGCCCTCGGCAAGTTCGACCGGTTTCTCTTCCCGACTCTTTTGAACATTTACATCCGGCCACACTTGGAATACGCAGTGCAGGCTTGGCGGCCGTGGCTATGCCAAGAAATGTCACTCCTCGAAAACGCCCAACGGCGTGCGACAAAGCTCGTCCACGGTATGCGCCACTTGCCATACGAGGAGAGATTAAACACATACTCCGTTATGTACCGTCTTCTCCGTGGAGACATGATACTTACATACCGGATACTGAGCGACCCCTCCCATCCATTCAGCTCCCTGCTCGTCCCATCCATCAGCACAAATCTCCGAGGACATGGACTTAAATTGCTACATCAGCAAAGCCGACTTGAATGTCGCCGCAGGTTTTTCTCGGTGCGAGTCTGCAGTCCATGGAATGCTCTTCCATGCAAGCTTTTTGAATCCACTTCTTTCGGTTCTTTCAAAGGTCTCCTCGATTCCCACCTCCATGAAATCTCCCACTCCCAAGACACTAATACCCCCTCGTGGCAACGGTAAGTTCTCTTTCTGTGCCATTTGCATTTTCGTCACTACCCCTCTAACACTTCTCCAGTTTCATTGCTCTTCCAGATCCCAGTATCGGAAGTCCAAGCGCACGCAGTCTCAGCTGACCCTGTTCCGGAGGATGTGGTGGGTAGCGTTGACCCGGGTTGACGCCCCAACTGTCCAAATGCCACAAAAATCCACTGATGGTGCAGGCAAACGCGAATGTATGTATGTATGTATGAAAGCACAAGCCTGATCCAGGCAAAGTGCCGCACAGTCAGAGACTGCACGTGGGCTAAGATACTGTCAGGTTGCCCAGGCCTAGACAGATATGACGGGGTAAATACAAATAGAAATGGTAGTGAGACTCCAGCGTGTACTCGCATGAAGCTCACTACCGTTGGCTAATCAATTTAGCACGATGTTAGCCGCACAGCACAGAAATGCTGCACGATTGCACATCCGTGCACAACGCGAATGTGGCCCGCTATAAGGCCGTGGAAACTCGAACATTTTACTATTCTTTTCTTTTCGATCCACCGCACAATCCACCCTGCGGTTTGTACAAGCTTTCCGCTTTTTATACCGTAATAAACTATTGATCTATTGAACAATACCGAAATAAAAAAGTGCTATACATGCTAGCTGATAACTTCGTCTCAGTATTGGATCACTCTTCAAGCCACCCACTTTTACTGAATCTTTAGAATAATGTCATATTGGATTGCGTCACACGCATTCTGTCACAAACTTTTAAAAACCCTCAGGTCAGAACAAACATACTCTTTTCTTAATGCCCCTATTAAAACTCTCTCAGACTAATTATGCATTTCATCTAACAGATCAATTTCAAAGGGTGTGGTTTCGTCAGAATTGAAAGACTGACGAGAAAACATTCCATAAAACCAGTTGCCGTGATACTTCGTCAATAAAGACCTATAAGGTACAATTATGTTATTTTCGAGGTGCAGAAATCAATTTTAAACATGCCAACAATTTGTTGGCCTAGGAAAAGCATAGCTTTTTCAAGCAAAAATCTTGACGACGGCTCTATACCACTGGACGAGAGCGATAAATGATAGTCACATTACAAATGGGGATGAGTACCAACGGGAGTTTCTAAATCTGATTCTGGATTTGAACCTCGTGCAGCACGTTCTCGTTCCTACTCGCTATGGAAATGGCCAGACTCCGTCTACTCTTGATCTGGTTTTGTCACCCAGAGAGTCAGATGTGGTTGACTTATCCGTAGAACAGCCCATCGATACAAGCGACCATTGTGCTATTCGGTTCAAATGGACTCGGGGTAAACCGGCCCAGCCGTCGCGGCTTCCACGGAGAAACTTCTGGAACATGGACTTGAAATTGTTGGTTGAACAAGCAGCCTCAATTGACTGGACGTTACCCGTTGATTCCACTATTGATGACTGTTGGAAATGGTTTCTGAATAATATCCGTCGCTTAGAGGATGTTGCTCCATTAACCAGAGATCGTCCCGGCTCCCGTGGCCCTCCTTGGTTTGATAGAGAACTTCGTACCTGCCTGCGGCAAAGAAAGCGTCTTTGGATTAAATTCAGAACGAGCCGATCGGACGCCCATTACGAAGAATATCGGGCTGTACGGAATCTTTGCTCAAAATTGAAGAAGGATAAAAGAAGTCGATTCGAGCTTCAATTAGCAAATTCTTCAAAATATAATCCTAAACGATTATTTGCGTACATTCGGCGACGGGTCAAATCATCGAACCCCGTACCTTCTCTCAAAAATTTGGAACGGGAGGTTATAGAGACTGACACTGGGAAAGCTGAGGTGTTTGCATCGCAATACCAATCAGTTTACGCAATAGAGCCTACCATATCCTGCAAACAAATATCGCCGACGGAAGTAATGGCCAATTTTGAGATCACGGCTGACATGGTGCGAATCCTCATCGAACATCTAAAGGTACAGACATCTCCAAGTCCTGATGGTATTCACCCTGCCATATTAAAACCTTTATCAAGGATCATCAGTTCACCTTTAGCCGCTTTATTCCAAATTTCAATCAATTCGGGACGTCTACCAGAGGATTGGAAAATGGGTATAGTAAAGCCGATGTTCAAAGGTGGGAGTTTATCAGATCCTGTAAATTACCGTCCTGTTACACTTACGTCTGTCGTAGGCAAATTGCTGGAACGGATTGTAAAGGATAAGATAGAACAGTATTTGCGCGAGACCCATCAATGCTCGAATGCCCAACACGGCTTCACGGAAGGCTGCTCATGTATCTCCAATCTACTGACCGCCCGAGAACATTGGTGCAGAAGCCTTGACGCTGGTGCCAGTTGATGTAGTCTTCATCGACTTTAGTAAAGCATTCGACCGTGTTCCACATCAGAGGCTTCTTTGGAAACTAAGAATGTCTGGTATAAAGGCTTCTTTGCTTGCTTGGATTGAGGATTTTCTTATCGAAGGCGAAGCCTCGTTGAAGTCAATGGGGCCAGATCTGCATCCTTTATCCCCACTTCTGGTGTACCGCAAGGATCCATTCTGGGGCCAACCTTGTTCAAACTCTATGTGAGTGACCTTCCCGGTATTCTAAACAGTGGATTCTCTTATTTGCAGATGATCTGAAGGTGTGGGCTTCTGTCACGACTGCTGCCGACGCTTCCCACCTGCAAAATGATTTGAATGAACTTCGGAATTGGACTGACGGATGGATGCTCCCGATTAATGAAAAGAAGTGTGCTATCATGCACATCGGGAGCAACAACATGCGACATGCATATCATTTGGAGGGCCATGGTCTCAGGATAGTTGATGTAGAGCGAGATTTGGGGGTGATGGTAACTTCATCCCTCAAAACTGCGGAGGATACTGCCAGAAAGGTCGGTTCTGCCAGCCGCATGTGGTGGGCATTGAGACGATCCTTCTTAGAGATAAATCCCAAAGTTTTTCAAGTTCTGTATAGCTCTCACGTCAGACCAATATTAGAATTTGGGCTTCCGGTGAACTATCCGTTAACCAAAGGGGAGAAGGATCGACTGGAGAAAGTCCAAAGGAGGGCTACCAAGTGCGTGAGGGGTATGTTTCGTATTCCCTATGACGACCGATTGCGGGAACTCAAACTTTTCCCACTGGAATATCGAAGAATGCGATATGATTTGCTGGTCACGCGGAGAATCCTGCTTGGATATTACGGAACGGAACTTCAACAATTCTTTTCGGTATCCACGGACTCCAGAACTAGAGGTCATTCGCTGAAGTTGCAGAAGCGCCGAACGGAACACCTAAAGCCATCGTTTACTCTGTCGACCAGAGTGGTCAATATTTGGAATGCACTCTCCGCTGATGCAATCGGGGCAGTCACCGAAGAGCAGTTTAAACGCATATTGGACGGTGAACTTACGGCTATCCTGCGCGATTCGCCTACTCTTCCAGCTCAGTAACTCCTCGTGAGGAATCTACGCTGAGATAGCAGAGACCCGGGAGGTGAAGCGGCTTTCACGGACTGTAGTCCTAGTTCTATTCAGAAGAAGAATAAGAAGATATGGTGATTGAATTCAGCAAAATCTTCAATAAAGTGGACCACGCAATATTGCTATAAAAGCTTGTGTGATATAACTTATCTGGAAAGATCCTTAGATGGTTCTATTTGTTCCTAATCGGTCACAGATGGCGCGTCAATGTGAACGAAAGCCTTAATCTGTAATATCTAACCCCAAGTAGTGTTCGGCAAGAAACTATCATGGTTCCGTTTTGTTTTAGCGGTACATCAACGATCTTGCTTGTTATACGCTGGTGATTTTAAACTATTGAAAATTATACACAATTCAAATAAGGTAGCTGACTCTTGAAACGATTTCAACCTACTCCTCCACAGATACGAATCAACAAATCGTTAAATCCATCTATGTAACAATACACCTGCACCGGTAAGTATATACCTGAACGTTCGTACCTGATGTGAGATACGTTGCTAGAACTTGTTTGATGTGCTAGAGATCTAGGTTTTCGCTTGACACACAATCTAAAGACTAAACAACCAGTGGCAGTTTATACCTTATTAGAATTCGAATTATGTGGTTCCTGAAACGTAGCGTAGCGTACGAGACTGAATATAACTTTGTAATCTGTTCTCTAATAAAAAATTAATTCTATAGATCGGAAAAACATAAATTAATAGGTTTATATGCGTTCTGTGTTAATTAAATTGAAGATAAACATATGACTTGAGGGGTTTATAGGTAAGAAAATATGATTAATACTGGTAATTGGATAAACTTTAAATTATACTCACACTGAATGGGGAAGAGCCGATCAAAAAATCGCCATCTACGTCCATCTGCTCTCCCATACCAGTAGAAAATGCTGATCGAGGACCGCCTAAATTTGCGAAAATCGTAAACGGATCCTCGGTCCCGAAAAACATTTTAAATGTTTCTCTGGGATCTCCTTGATAAGTATAAGTGAAACCTGGACCTCCACCCTCAGTAGAAGGGCCGCCACCTTTGAGACCTTCTTCTCCAAATTTATCATACACTTCTCGCTTCTTCGGATCCGATAAAACCTAGCGCCCTGATAAAAACATGGGATGACTTACGTCATAAGCTTCAGCTACTTCCTTGAACTTTTCCTCAGCACCGGGCGATTTATTTTTATCAGGATGATATTTTAAAGCCATTTTTCGATAGGCTTTTTTAATTTCATCATCAGTCGCTCCTTTTTTGATGTCAAGAATTTTATAGTAATCTTTGCCCATTTTGACAAAAATTAAATATGGCGCTTAAAGATTTGTTCATTTCATTTCAGTTCAGTTCAGTTCAGTTCAGTTTGCACAGGACGATATGTGGCAGAGTCGCCAATCGAGCGTCCAGATTTTTTCCGGTGGTATGCTAAAAAGAGCGCCCACCACTTCAAACAAAATAGGTTCACAGATTTCTTCAGTTGCACAAAGCTGCAGAGAAGCAACCGCAACTGCCAGAGCGTTTATTCTAATTGTGATTTGGATATCCTCGACGATCGCGATGCCAAGGGATTACCTGGGTTGTATTTAGGAAGCTTCTCGTTATGAATGATGCTGGAAAGATAAGAATAAATTTTTCTTCACCAGTACGGTGAGAGGTCAGCTAAAGAAGTGTTGTGTATTAAACAAACAGAACTTTAGCATTTACTTACTTACCAAACAACGCAAAAAATGGTGAACTACCTAATCTTGCAAGAAAATTAGGGGGAGAATTCAGGAAAAAGATCACCCCAGATGCGGTCCAAACCCTGCTCAAAACTTGCGACAGATCTGCACGGATATACGTTCTTCTGGAAGCCGGTTCCAGAAATTAACCACCCTGAGGCTGAAAGTGTTTTTCCTGGAGTCTTGTCTACATCGCTCCTCAGCAAGTTTGAGTGAATGGCCCCGGGTGCCCAGGCAAAGAAGTCAATCATGATAACGCCACTTAACCCCTACAAGATCTTGAATGTTTCAGTTAGGTCGCCTCTCAAACGACGGCGCGTGAGAAAAGTTTTATGGACTTCAGACGCGCAGCGTAAGTTTCCCCTCGATGACCCTCAATCATGCGAGTTGCGAGAAGCTGTACGCTTTCGAGTTGAACGATATCCTTCTTGTAGTAAGGGCACAATGCCTGAACACAATATTCTGAATTCAGCCGAACTGATGCCTTGTAAAGCGGCAGGAATACATCGGGCCTTCTGCTGGATAGCACGGATCTCAGCCGAAATAGCTCTTTGCGAGCACGTTGATCTGCAGCGGCGCATTGGTCCTCCCATTTGAAGTCAGTCCTAACTAGTACTCCTAAATCTCTAACACGCTGTGTGGCGTTAACAGTGAGAGATTTACCCGACACTTGCACTGAAATCTTATCAACCAGTGCTGACAAGAGTTGGCTCTTATTATGGTTCAGTGGGATGTCTTACTTGTATGACCAGTTTATTACCTGTTCAAGGTCGTGCATCAAGGTATCTTCATTCTTTGATCCGATGAATTTCACATCATCCGCGAAACTGATTCATGGGCACTTCAATGTATAGGACAAGTAATCGATGAAAATCAGGAATAGAAGAGGACCGAGTACCGACCCTTGGGGTACACCACTGATCACGTCGGTTTGATTCGACAGCGTTAATACTTTCCCTAACACGGAATGTCCTACCTGTGAGGAAGGCATTTATCCAAGCAAGTAGACTATCCACGTAGGCCTTTTGCTGCTAGCTTAATCTATAGAAGGCGGTGATTCACAGAATCGGAAGCTTTGATACTCGATTAGATTCATTCATTCATTTCATTCAGTCCTCCCCGTGCCAGGTGGCACATGAGGCGAAGACAACTTCACGCCAGTGGTTTCGGTCTGTCGCTGCTTCCGTTGCCGTCTGCACCGTGAATCCTTGTGCATGTAGTTCGCGTTCCAAAGTTCTGCGCCAAGTTTCCTTGGGCCGTCCCCTTTTTCGTTTGCCTTGCGGATGCCAGTGCATGGCTACCTTCGTATGCGAACTGGGATCCATCCTGCGGACATGACCGAACCACGGATCTGTTGTCATCGTTTCCGTAGCAATGTAGGTTTTATGGGATAGGGTTGCTAGCCCTAAGCCCAACCCTCCTCCTTTCTCAGACGGGCTTGGGACCGTCCTTGGCGGAGTTACTTGATTAGATACTTACATCAAAATCGTTAGAGAACTGGAAGTAAGATTTTGAAGTCTGTAGGAGAAAATCCCAGTTTATGAGCTTCAAATTGCCTATTAGGCGTGCAATAGGTTTGTGAAAACGCAGTACCGCTTCGAAGCTTATCATTACATATTCGCTTTTGCTGAGCGGTGGTGGGAATTTTAAAAGTCTAACGGCTTCGGGCTGGGACGACAAAACCAGGTCGAGAGTGGATGGAATGCATCCTTTATGAAACCTCGTAGGATCACTCACATGCTGATGCAACGCATGATCATGAATTCATTCGAGAATCGTTTCGGATTGCTTGGTGACTAAACCAACAGGGACGGCCCAATTTATGTCTGGAAAGTTGAAATCACCTAAAACGAATACGCTCGGAGCTGATTGAAATAGTCTGTCGAGCGTCCCAATCAGCTGTGTAATCTCCTGCTGGGCTGCACTGTGTGACGTAGACACAAGCAATTGCGGGGGAGGACTTGTGGCAAGTCAGAATACTCGTAACAACTTGGACGTTTTCACTGGTTAGGGATATACCCGTTCCCGTATTGTGCAAGCCATACTCTAGGAGAATTGCAACGCCATCGCCTATCCTATCACCAGGTCTATCGCATCTAATGACGAGATACTGCTCGCTGATGTTTATTCGCACATAATCAAGCGCGGACAGCAAGGTCTCTGAAAGCACTATAACACTGGGTTGCAACTCAGCCACACGAAGAGGGAGGTCAGCCCACTTATTTCTTATGCTGCACACATTAGCGTACAGCACTGAGGCGCTGGTTTTGCGTGCTTCTGAAACTAAACCTACTTGGCTCTCTGTCGAAGCACCCGGGAAGGTGCACGTTTTTTGGCGTGCTACTTGAAGCAGGAGTATCCGGTTGAACAGCCTCTCTCATGGATGTTACGGACCGTTGCCTGAGGATTGAGGCCGCATCCATTGAAAGAAATCTGGACGCTCGATTGGCTCGTTAGTCACATACAATCCTGTGTAAACTGAACTGAACCGAACTGAAGAGCAACAGCTGCAGACATCTGCTTGACTCTCATCTTCATTTGCGATAAGCCCGTCAAAGTCGTCTAATTCGGACAGCAAGAATCGTGGCGAAGACTGTTCGGTAAGATTGTAACGGATTCACTAGTGCTTCAATTTGCATCAGGCTTACGGATAGCAGATGCACTTAAACCTAGGTTTCTCCTATTTGAAGCGAAAGAGTTTTGTCTAATATGAGATGGAGGGTTGTCCGACTTAACCTGAAGCTTGTCGACAGTTATTTCGGTGATGTAGTTCAGTGCGGTTTTCTCAGGGTAAATTGTGGCCGAGCGTTCATATTTTTTAAAAATATTTCGCGGAACCGGATAACCGAATAACCCCCAATTAATAGTTGATGAGTTGCATATTAGTACTGATCAAAAACCGAAATGCTCGGTTCCGGCGCATGTGTAGCAATTACTCATCGATAAGCTCATTCGAAATTCGCTAAATCTTGAACTTTTGACACCCTAATAATATCAAGTAAACTTTCTGGTCCTGTAAACTCGAGCTTTTTTGATGACTTTTGACAATAACTAGATTATTCTAAATTTGGCAGGTAGATCCAAAGTGAGATAACACTTCATGATCCTCGTCCACTTTTTGAAACGCGGTCTTTCCTAAAACAAAAATCAAAAGTACACAATCTGATTGTTCCTTTTTTGCTCAATATTCAGTTATTAGAATAATATCAGCGGGGTTAGAGAGAAAATATGAACGTAAAGGTAATATCTTGTTAGTTATGGATAGAGCATTGATAAGAATAAATCGAAGAGATGAAGGCTATGATCAGTGAATGGCTTATTTTGCAATTGATCATTATGTGGCGCAGGTTGGTTGAGGTCATAATCCTTCGTGGAGGGATTTGAAAATTTCTCATATTTGAATGAGTAAACTTAAAATGGTAAGTGTGAAATGAGTTTAAATATGAGAAATTGGTGTCAGGGGACCAGCTATTATGGTTAAAAATGTACGGTGATGGATTGTAATAATTCAAGAATGGGCTTGGGTGTGATGGACTCGGTCGATGGAATTGCCATGGCAAGTTCCTATCCAATGAATTGAGCATTATGCGTAGATTAAATTTCGAAGAATTTCTATTGTCAAAAGTTAAAGAATTTCTAATAGAAGGTGGTGCGGGCAATAAGGCACTAGTTTGTCGAAGCTTGGGCAATATGGTTCTTTTCCTTGAGTGAGAAGATTTAATAATTTTGTATGGAATAATGGGTTGTGTTGAATGATTGACTGGAGAAACCGAAGTTGGAGGTGCACTTAACTCTTGTAGCAACTCATTCATTTCTATCGTTTCTTTTCCATTGCTGGAAGATTTATGGATAATTGAGTAGTCACGGTAAGCATATGGAAACTAAATCTCCGTTGCATAGGTGTGAGATCAGGTTTAATGAAGACATTTTTAAATCTAG
>JACCGJ010000409.1:27820-48778 GCA_013407085.1 Atriophallophorus winterbourni | reverse complement strand
CCAGACGTCGTGAGATCAATCAACCGTACTAACCGCAATTCGTACGAAGATGCTTCGGAATGGTTTTCCGCGTACGCATCTGAGGGGAGGCGATGTGTCTGAGTCCGTGAATAAACCGAGTGGGCTCCTTGTAGGTCACGGGGAGTGTCAGCTGTTGTAGGAAGGAAAATAAAATCAAGTATCTTTCCACATGGCTGCATTGTATACAAAACCTCTTTTCCGAATAAATTGGTCCAGTAAAATCAGATTACCTATTAAAAAAGCTTGTTATATCATACGCATCATACAGATATTGAAGACGTCCCTTATTATTGCAATGTTGGCGAGGTTTGAAACGATTCATCAGAGAACAAAACTAAGTAATTCACATGCTAATATCTTACATCAAATTATTAATGTCTGTGAACTATTCACATGAAATCACTCTGCTGTTTCCGTAATATCCAGCAGAGCAACCTGGTTCATTGTCTGGGGTTACAGTATTCTACCAAAATGTCAGTCAACATTATATTCACAAACTTATAGATTATAGCAAGGTAAAGAGAGTTTCTGGGATTTGCCTGGACATATGAATTGTAACCTTTTATGGCATCAAAGAAGATTCAATATGAATCCTCTTTCTCCTGCATTTCCATCACACAAACACCCCACGACCGGTTTCGTGCTGTTTGCACTCATCAGGTGGGGGCGGTAGGATCAAGATCCGCATGTGCTTGAAACAGTGGAAGAATGGTAAACAAGAATAAATGGATGGATGGATAGATGGATGGATATAGTTATTTCTAGCTTATGATATATAAGTATGTGTATAGAAAGGTTTACCGACACTTAATCGTCAGACCCTTAATCACCAAACATTTAATCCCCAGACATTTAATCCCAAAGTCACTTCATCCCCAGTCACTTCATCCCAAGTTTGATTAAATCTGAATAATGTAGAATACGTTCAAATGAATTTATTTAGCATGAGAGATATGCTATTTAATTCAAGAACGTCAATCTTTCCGTAGTTGAGAATCGCTGAATTGCTCGAGATGTCCTGGCGCATATCACAGCATACTTCTTCACTAAGCAACTTATTATATGTAATTGCTGTTTTGTTTTGTAAAAGACAGTAAATTGGTGTTGGGGTGACGCCTTCAGCATATTGAAAATGTATTGTGTATAAATGGTAAAAAAAGCGAAGCTACAACCTTGAACGTCCCATAAGCAAACCACATCTTGCTTCGATCACCGAAGATAAAAAATCTTGCATCGTCACTATGGTCTTTAGAATCATACAGCAAGAAATCTCTGTTTATATTTGGAACATCAAACATGGCGTCACTTGGGAGGGACGGGAGAGTGTATTTTGGGTCTTTCCTTCTTATACTGTTTTGATTCCTGTTGAGTGTCCGCGAAATAGCACTTTTCTGAAGTAGTGCCATTATAGTGCCTAATGACAGAAGTCCGTCAGGCAGACGGGGTTGCATTAATTTATAACATATTTTCCTTCATTTTAGCCACGGTATTCTACGCCAAATCGTTTCCTTTGTTGCACTCGTGATTGTGAAGTGCGAAATTACGTACAATATCATCGTTAGATGTAACTAATCTCGCTCTACACTTGTGTGTGACAAACTTACTACATCTCCAATTAATATTGCCATTATTTGATTGCTTCTCAAACCAAAAATCGTTTCTCATGTAACTTAAGTCCTTCGACCTTTGCTACTTGTACCATATTCAAGAGTCATTGCACACATTTAAATATCTTCTTATCTTATCTTAAATACCTATACCCTGGGGATTAAATATCTGAGGGTTAAATGTCTCGCGATTAAGTGACAGGAAACCGTATTGAAAACCTCGCATAACGCAAATTAGTTGAATTGAAACAAACATTCCGTATGTGTTTGATGACTTCTAATAAACTTACCGTATTCAAATTCACTTTCGAAATCCTGATGTGGTCCATAGATCTGAAATATGAACAATAGATATATAGATACACATCTTATTTACCGCATTTTTGTTTACGTACACATAATAATTATTGCCAAAACTATCATAGTTGACGCCCTTTCGTGGATCGGTATCTGACATGCACAGTGGGCACAGTTTGGAAAATGGGATTTAAACTTGTTACTTTCCATTCTCACGTGTTAATGGATATCAACGTTAGTTTAGAAAATAAAAGCTGCAGCCAAGCAACAGAAATTCATAGTATGCAAACAATTGGGTTCAGAATTTCAAATGTCAGTTTAACAGACCAAATCCAGGGGATAAAGCCTTGAATCGGGTGCGACAAACTGGTGAAGGTTTGTCAAGACCCCGTCTGCAAGTTGGCAGGTCAACGTGGTTGTTCAGGGAAGTGAGTTAGATAAGCTGCAGGTTGTGTTCATTTCTTGAATACAAACGCGGAAGCTTAAAGTCGGCCATGATCAGCAATTGAGTAGTCTGATGACTTGATATGTACTTTAAGGATTCCATGAATGCATCATTGATCGAAATAGAATTAAGACCCCAGCGTATCTCCGTATACAAATTTAACAACGTTCATTTGCCAGATGTACTTTACGATTGCACATTTGTTCCTCAGTCTACTCTGTAGTAACGTTGAGCAATCAAATGTGAGGAGTTGGAACACGTGAATTCCATTTACTTCTCGTAGAAAGTATGAATAAAACCGAGGTTACACTTACAGGTGTGGATATATCTGACTGTGCCCCATCCGTGTGTATCAGATACCAATGTGGACTTCCAGTCAAATCTGCCGCGCTCAAATCAATTACCACCTGAAACACACATTAAATCACGTCGTCAAGATGCACAAAATGGTGACAGGGACCAAGTCGTATTGTCTAAACGTTACCTCTCCAATGAATACTTGCTCGTTCGTGTTGGATCTGCAATCCCACAAGGTTAACTCGAGGTCTTCTTCGCGGATTGCGTCAGGCTCGTAGCCGGAGAACTCGAAGAATTGGTCCCAGCAGGGTTGGTTTGATTGAGGGATTAGGTCGGAATACTGGATTTCACTGGGAAAATAATAATCATATTTGTATTGTTATGTGGAAATTGAGCATAGTCGTTAATGGTGGAGATCTTTTTTGGAGAAGATAGTTTATAGTCGATTCGGGAAGATATCATCGGCGATGCTTCATTCGTATCAACTGGGTGATGCGAATGGTTAGAACTTATCATGGTGTGGGCGAACGTATCTGCGGTGATTGGCTGATATTCGTACATATCCTCGTGGTCAGCGTGTTTTCATTGGTCCTTAAATGTGATCCAATCAAACATGCTCATTGTGATCGATTACATCGAAGAAAGAAACGTTTCGAGAAACCCTTGAATTTGAAGAGTCATGCTCTTGGCAATGTTTCAGTTCCAGTCCTACGTCATTCGTGATTCACTTGTACCGAGATTAGCGATGTGTGTTAATGTATTCTTGATTATAACCTTCTTCCAGTTTGTCTGATATAATATTTATCAAAACCAGAACATTGATTTTTATACGACCTTGTTTATTTCTTGCTTGGTTATTGCCTCCGGTTCGAAGGTTGTCACGACTCGAGTGGTTCTGGGGCCAACAACTTGCTACTGGGGTAATGTTGTCCTTGACAAAGATGATGATGATGGTGGACGTCATCTCAATTCTAGTTGGACGTAGGATTACGCGGTCATCTCCGAAATATGCTGTGTGCATGGGAGTGTTAATATTCTCATGCTCGTTTTGCCCGTTGGCGATTGCATTGTTTAATGCTTGTTGCAAAAGATGACGATTTTAGGGTTACAATTGTCTCGTAAGAGCTTGAAAAATATCGTCCTGATTCAATGTTTTGTTGGTGCTCACATCCCCATTCCATACAACCTATTACCGGTTTCTGAGTGTTTGCCGTCATCAGTTGGATACAGTAAGATCAGCCTTATTGAGCCTTGAAAAAGTGGTATAATAGTACACAATGGTAAACTTGTACGTCACCCTTGAATAGGGTCCTTACAAACAACCACGATGTTCAAACAAAAAATCACAAATCGATTCTTTGGCAAGCTCTCGCGACGCGTTTTCTTATTTCTTCCTGAGCTCACCAGTACTGCAGCGTGTCCTCGCGTTGTTTCAGAGTCTTTCGGAACAGCCTAGCTTTTGTGTCATCGGTTGCTTAATTTTGAATTTCCAAACTCAGTTCTTGTGTACCAAAATGTTCATTTGTATGCATTTCCATCACGCACACACCAAGACCGGTTTCGTGCTGTTTGCACTCATCAGGTAGGGACAGTAAGATCAGGATCCGCATGCGCTTGAAACAGTGGAGTAATGGTACTCGCTTCGGTGGTACAAATACAAAAAACATCCTTTCATACAAGCGCTACTTGCTAGTCCTTGTGTGTTTCATTCCTGTGAACACAAGAGCATGGAAAGGTGATGTGATAACGCCAATTTTCGAAGGTTTGCGTCGTTTCGACGTACCAAATTACAGGCCTGTTACGCTCGAAGATTCTGGAGCGCATCCTAATTTAGTTTATCATGGGTCACCTTGAAAATAAAAAAAACTTTATTCGGCAGCGAAACATGGATTTCGCCGAAACAGATCTTGTCTCACAAATTTATTCATCACTCTGCACGATTGGACAACGTCTCTTGACCGTTCATGCCTGCTATATTGATGTATCAAAGGCATTCGATAAGGTCAACCACAGCCTGCTTCTGCAAAATCTAGTGCAATATGGGATAACAGGAAACTTATTATTGTGGATAAGGGATAATGTACGAGTCCACAATGACGGCGTTCTATTGAAAAACCATCAATGTCACCAGCGGCGTCCCTCAAGGTTTAGTGCTCGGCCCTATCCTTTTCTTGTTATAGATGAATGATGCTGCGCAAGTAGTACGAAGCAAGGTGATTCTTTTTGATGATGACATGAAAAAATAAGGAAGCAAAACCGATCCATTGAAGATTGTTTGTTGCTGCCAGAGGATTGGATGTCCTGTACCTCTAGTCTCAACGAAATCAGATGCCTCTCAACATACTTAAATGTAAAATGTTACATCTTGGCCGGCACTCTGAGCGAACAAATATAATCTTGGTTATGGAAACTTGATTTGGACCAACGCTGAGAAGGATCTAGGTATCTGGGTTACTAATAACCTGAAACCGAATAGTCATTGCCAAAACGTCTCGAACTGGACAAGTGGTAATTTTGGGAATGAGTAGAATATTTGGGCAGTTCTCTCCTATTACGCTCCCCCGCATTATACATACGTACATACATCCAAAGATAGAATACATGATCCCAGTTTTTGCATCGTGGCTGCTGGGTGAAATTTACCACCGAGCGACGAAGCTAGTTGATGGGATGCAGCACATCCCATCTTAAGAGCGAATAGCTATGTTTGGATTGACCGATTTTACACAAAGGAGAGTAAGAAGCGACATGATCCTAACATATAAAATACTGCAGATGGAAAATCACCTTCTCCTCGATTAGATAAAAGTCAGTTCCCCTAAGAATACACGGAGTCATTCAAGTTGTATCGTTATACCGCAATCAACACTCGATTGTAGTTATCATTTTTTCTCGGTGCGTATTTGCTTTCTGTGGAATTCGCTATCACAGGATATTGTGAACGCTACCACGATCCGTGATTACAAATCGAAAATGGGTGCTTATATCGAGGAACGCTGCTCTATCAGCCCTTCATATTGGCCCCATACGAACCCACACAAAACAAACATCGTTGCATCCTTTGTATTTTTATGGCTCTCATCCAATGGTATATGTGAAGTGATAGCTTTTTTCACCATAAAATCTTGATTCTTGACTCTGCCATCAATCACGTTCAAATAATTCAAATATAAAACCAAAAATATACAAACTTCACATATCTTCGTTTCTTTGATCTGGCGATTCTGAACAGCAAATATTTTCGAAAAAGTAATGATTTGAGGCTCGACTTCGGGGTCACAGCGTCTCGGTTTTCCGTATAAATTCTAGCCTATATGATTCCTAAAATTTCGTTTATGAAATGTCAATATTCTTCAATGTACTTCGTTCAAGAATTTTTTTGGCATAAGGAAAAATATGAAATTTCACAGTCAAATTGCGAATAATGAAAGATTTTTTCAGAATATTTAAAGACATAATATGTCAAAGCGTATGACCCAAGATAGACTCACTCATTTCCGGGTATAAGGCGTAGACGGCAGTAAGAATTGCACAACGGTGAACGGACAGGGGAATGAAGGTTTTGCGGGGGTAAATCCGTGGCATTGATAAGGCGGACGGTCAAAGACCCTTGAGCGATGTCGAAATGCAATTCCAGCTAGACGGAGGGGTGAAGAAGTAAGAAAAACAGAGCTGAGTGGGGATCTATTACTCCGTAGAGATAGACTTATGGTAGACTTTGAATACGGTTCATACAACCGACTACGTTGTTACAATACAACCTCACAAGGTGATTCCAGGTCGACGGGTGTAAACTTTAAATGTATCATCGCGCTCAGACGCCCGGCAATTACAATCAATGTCTGGTTTCTGGTTTTTAGTCATCGTCATTCGGAGACAATAAGTTTAGTTTAATACTGTCAACACCGGATGAAGTCAGACTGCGGTAGACTTGAATACCCAAAACGTTGGCCTTTCGTAAGTGTCTTGAGCGCTTGAACCAGAGAAACTTTGTGATTCTATTACTGGAAACAACGCATTTCGTTGTTTTTAACATTTGGTTCGAATTAAAACTTCGTTTACTACTTCTTCACTCTTCCAAGGCACATCGTAACCAGTCTTACTGCCTCCACCTGACGAAAGTAAACAGTCATAAACCGGTTGTGGTGTGTACACGCAGGAAATGGAGCATTCCAGAACTAGTGAATTCCGTCGATTTGATTGGTGGATTAGGTATACAATGTTTGACTTTTCTGATCTGATCAAAAGTGGTATAACAGTCTTCCTTTGTTTACCAAATTTCCACTGTTTCGCGTCTCACAGAAACTAATCTTACTGCCTCCAACTGTTGACGAATCATGTACTAGTTCAAAGTTGAGAATATTTCGTTCAAAACAAATTTACTTGTCAACGTGCTCGGAAATTTCATTACCATAAATATTTGGTAGAATAGATAAATCAAAGTTACGCATGTATGCATGGGAGAAGATGATAAAAAGAAAAATATGGTTTCTTAACAACTCACTTGAATGGCTGGTTCGATATCTGGATATTGAACGTTATGCATGCCTTCCACGGCCGAATAACCAATGTCGTATGGATCGGCTAGAAAAATGGTCAAGGATTTATTGTAAATATTTTACTTCAAGATTAATCAGTAGCTAAACATTAAAAAAGACAATCACTTACAATAGTTAGAGTACCTTTCTTCGTCATAAGCATATTCGGAAATCTCACTGCAATTGAAAATTTCAAAATATTAGTTATTTTCTAGAATTCATCGGATAGTAGAGCTCTGTCTTTGTTATAATATTTAATCTCTTCAAACGCAATCTCGACCTTGTTCTTCTTTATGAATGTGAGAACTGACAGTAGAGGTCACATGTTATACTAATTTTTGAAGTATCAGACGATTGATATCTTGCGATACTCTTGGATGTCAGATATCCTGATCCGGTATTTTTCTCTTTTCCATTAATATCATTATCAGAGACAGCATTCCCGAATGTGTAACTGCCACACATCCATGAGGAAAGTAAAATCCAACCAGATGGGGAAAGCTCGGACGTAAGTTACTACGGATTTGATAGAAGAGTAAGCACAAACAAACTGGGAAGAGGTGCCTACACATCGAATGGTACATGCATTCTATCCAGTTTGTGAACCAGTAGAGCCACATCACTGCGAAGCATCATAACAAGATTTCTCCGTCATACATACAACAACAAAGATAAACAAACATTCCAGAAAGATGCTTAGCGCAAAACCGCCACTGAACACGGTTTCGAGGACATATGCTAAAGCGTTACTAACCACTGCGATATCTGATCGCAGAGATCCGAGTCAGGAACCAATGCGATAAATATTAGTCTTATTCTCGTTTGAGTATTAATTATGAGAAACGTTCAATTACTGGTGTGAACCGCGAACTCTGAGATATTGGGTTGTTTCGTAAGTCACTGAATCAATTCTCTCGTTTTGAGACTTAATGGTAAGATGTTTGTGCCTCGAACTTGCTTTTCATCACCGGGACTAGTAAATTACTTTTCCGGGACCAGTAATCTAAAGCTGCCGGTTGTGAGCAGTTTTTCCGTATATCAGTAACCTGTCTGGATACGAATCTTTGTTGTGTGTAATAAACGCCTCGGAAAACTGGCGTCTGCATGCGCATGCGGATCTTAGTGCATCTACCTGATACCTGGATACAGGATTACTTGACAATTAGAGTCATCTGGGTTAGAGTTGATGAGGCCGTATCCAGCACAGTAGAATTTACAAGTAGCGTACTTCAACACTCAATCTTGGGGCCTACACTCTTTCTGATGTACGCAAAAGATATACTTAAAATAATAAGCAGTAAAGCCATTTTATTTGCCGATGATATCAAAGTTTGGACTAGCGTACGCACCAAAGAAGATTGTCTTATTCTACAGAAAGATATCGATGTGCTTCATGCGTGTTCCTTACGAAACTGCCTACCATTCAACATTCATAAATGTAAAATGTAAAATGTTGGTAAATCCTTCCGTTTCACATACCCTCTGCGCTCTCAGCAACTTTCATGGGTTACGCATTTGCTTATATTACAGATAACACGAAGACTACTAAAAGGTGAGTGTGAATAAAAGAGCATAGATAAAGATATTTTGTTCAGCAATAACTTTCATTGATACAACTATCTCGACTTTTCAAAATCATCCAATGAATTTCTAAAGAGGATGTTTTTGTGTCGATACACATACATTCGTTCATCTAACTCACTCAAAACCTGCTATCACTCGCCCTACTAATAAGTAGTATATCGTTTAAAATTATCTCCAGCACACTTACTCCAGGCTTCTTTGTACCACGAGCTCGATTTCGCTGCACCCACGACATCGACGAATCACCTCGGCGACCTCCTCCGCAGTGAGTCCTCTCAATCGTCTCCCGTTCAGCTGTATCACCTCATCACCTGGACGCAAACGGCCGACCAGATATGCCTGACTGTCTTGCAGGACCTTGGTGACGAATGCTCCGTAATCGCCTGATTGCGTTCTCCGCCCGCCTAGGAGTTTGAAGCCTGAAAAAGGTGAGATGTCATTGTGTTAATCGATGGTTATGAATTGATCGTGTTAGGAGTATACGGATGCAGATTGGAAACATGCTAGATTCCGGGACATTTTCCGGTGGTGTTCTGATTTAGTGCTTCGTTTTATCTAAACAATTCGTCGTTATTTGGAAACAAGGCACTGGAAACGGTAGAGCAATTCACGTATCTTGATATTTTTATCAGTAAATCCGTGACGGGAAAGGACTAGGTTTTGACATGCCTTTATAAAACGACCGTAAAATCACGCATCCTAGGTCATTTTTGTTGTCACTACTCTTCAGGCGAAGAGTCTCCAACAAGAGTGTTCAGTCTGTGTTGCTCTATAGGTGTGAAGTTAAGAGCTCGCAATAGAAGCACATTTAAACTCAATTTTTGCATATTATGCGGTACCATTACATACATATTGCTGTGGACCATTCTGGACAGATTACACTGGTTGCGTCTCATTCAGTGAATGTCGGACCACCGAATAAGGAGACAGATTGTTTTTGCAGCGTTATATTTTGACAGATGTTTAGCTAGTAGTGACGTAACCATCTAAGGATTCTAATTAGCGAGCATTCAATAATGGGCACAATTCGTCTCACGGCCTGAGGTCCCCGTGGATAGGATATTACAATGGTTAGTTTTGCTTTCGTTATTACTGCAGGAACACATTTGGGGTTTAATATAATTGTCACGGATAAGTTATTGTGAAGCAAGGCAGTAAAAACCAGCAGAAAGCAGCTTTTCTAATGTTATTCTATTCGTTAACGAAACGTGATTGAATGTCTGTTCCATTTCAAATGTAGGCATCGCATGTAATAGTAACTCAACTTAGTCAACTACATATGATGTACAGTTATAAGTCCCGCCATTATCTAACTATGGACAACTCATTTATTGTGTTATGAATGTTTGACATTCAAACATTCGGTAAGCCCTACAGGTATGAGTTTGCCTCTGATGATGATGATGGTATAATAGTATATAGGTGTACACATTAACCACCATTTGGTTCAGCAGAGGTCCACGAGCAGCAATACCAGGATTACAGCCGATACTCAATTTCTAATGGTGTTCAATACACTATTCTGAATTTCTATGTGAGAATATACACAAGGTGACCACAACATTAGCGATGGGCGCTAATTCCGAGCTTTTGAATCATATGCAGAACTCTACCCTCCGACGAAACACAAGAGGAAGAAGCGCCGAACAGATCGGGGGCGACAATTGCGAACTGGTAATGTTTCGGGTTTCGGATGGAATGCATTCTGGCGGTTAGAGCAATGGCATCTTCCTGGTCATGAGAAGATGTACGACGTCAGCTGCAATCGAATGAGTTGCATTTCATCAATGTCGGTCAAACGAGGGCTTGCAGGAAATCGACTGGCAAATCTAATCGAAGTGACAAACAGGACAGACATGTTGAGGATCGCTGCTTTGATGCTTTGTTTCCCCATATAAGATAAGCATGTTTCATTATTCGTCTTGTCCGTAATAAACGCGTACGAGCAATCTGCTTTTCTTGTGTTCTAGGAATCGTGGGAGAACGCGATTAGCGTTGAACTGGTTGACCTCAGGGATCATCCAAGGCACAATCGAAGTGCGTGCGTACAACGCTGGGGGTAACGTGGTCATCTGATATGGAAGCGTATACTTGTAGCTCCGGGATTGGATGTTGTGCGTTGTGTGTTCGCTGAGCTGGTATTGTAGCAGTAGGACGTTTCGTCATCAAGCTAGATGACATCGTCAGTTGAGCTTCTTACGTAGTGTTCGTAATCGTGTAATGTAACAATTTGCCACATAAGCGCCAGCTGCGAATTGTTGGCGGAAAAGATTTAACGCAATGAATCCTTGTTCCCCTGTCTCACTACCCCCATCTGGCTACAATATGGCCAACTTAAATCAGGGTTTGCATGGATTTTTTCTATTTCCATTAAAATATTTTCTACGGGATTTGGATTATACAAACATTGGTGATTCCTTCAATATTTTAGCGTCGGTAGATTAATGGGTTCCGAAATGCATTTACAAAACGACCGTATCATTAATTATCTTAGGCCAATTTTAGCGTCTGAAGGTTCCCTCAGATCTCCTCAAACGAAGATTCTACCAAGCAAACATCGGATTGTTTTGCTTTATAGGTGTAAAATGTAGCAGCACACAAAATCTCAAAACATTTCGGAGGCGTCTCGCATATTAGCAGAGAAGCAGATCACACAGCATAGATTGGGTAACAGTCTGTGAATGTTGGGCCACCGACTTAGGAGACGGATTGATGTAAAGCTGATGTAAAGCTCATGGCGCTTTTTCAAACTTGAGAATTTATCTAGTGAGCTTCTAATGCTGGTGCAGTCAGTCTTCGGGTGTGAGGTATCAAGGATCCAATGACGATTTGGCTAATTACACTTGAAAAGTTGGAAACTTTAAGCAGGTGTTTGAACTCGCAGCTCCTGAAGGTTGTTTCGTCTTATATTGACTGAATCCTGTATCGTTGCACATATCATGGAAATATCAGAAACCACCAGTTTCCTCATGATTCAGGTTCATGGACAGCACATCGGAAACTCAAATTGAGAATACGTGATGTAGTTATAAGATACAATCAGAATAGGTCCTCAAGTAATGCGGAAGCATTATTCATTTACCAAGCCTCCTCCCTCTGTCAGGGCCAACCCATAGATTCACCTCACGATCACATCGGGATTTTTTTACCTCACAGCGTTCCAAATGAATTATTAAACCAATTTTGTAGGAGCAATCTAACCTTCAGCACCCACCTCGATAAGCACTACTCCCTGATCAGAGTCATTCACTCACAGCAGCCGAGAGTTCAAGTGTGGTCTTCTCCAGCTGGAATATGACGCTTTTCACAGTGCCTTCAAAGTAAGCCGTCAAAAGCAAGTGCTTCCGAAATCGTAGAGTTAATGCCGAGAGCTCTCATCTCTCCGTCGCAGGCGTATTTGTACCGCAAGTGTCGTCTGTCCAATGGTCGATTTCCTGATATCAACTTCATTTGGGTATGACCAATTAAAATCCTATTTTACATCGAGTTTTCCATTTATATTAAAATGATTTTGACATTTTTAGGATGATATTAATCAGGATATATATTTAAAAGCATTCTCCTAAAAAAACATATTTGAGAAGGGTCTATCATGAAACATAAAACGTGACAAGATACAGCTCGATAAATTAATTCCTTCGGATTCTGTCACGAAAAATATTCCATCATACTCGAAGTAGAATTCCGAAACCATCTTAATTATAACGACGAATATGCTTACGTCACAAGGAACAAATGACTCTAGTGACGTCACCTAGGACAAGATAGGTTAAACTTTCTCTGTAAGATACTATTGAACCAAGCGGTATTATAATCATATTCCAAAACCGTACCAACTACATTAGTCTTACCAAGAAGCAATCCGTTGTCAGTTTTGTGATGATCAATACTTTTCTGCAAGACCATTCGTCCAATCAGGAATTGACCATCCCTGGATCGATGCCAATGAACATCGGGGTCCTGAAAATACAATTAATTGGGTCATCTTAAAATATTGAAATTGGGGATATTCACAGAATATTACTACTTATATTGAACTAGTAGGCAAAACATAAATAATTCAATTAGCTCGACTCACCGTTTGGTTTGACATACTCGGTTGCCAATCACCTTGAGGTTCTCGTTCGTCTGATATACATTGAACAGGAAAAAGGAAATATATGAAACTTTCAGGAGATTAAATGCAATCCGGTACTTCTTATCATTACTCTCATGTAAACAAAAAACGAAGCGTCTCTGTACATGGCATGTATAGCGTCTTGAATAATCGTTTTCACTGGGACAGTTCTTACTAAAAATCCCATCCTTGCAGACATTTGTTACATCTCTCCTGATACAAAACAGAACGGTCACCCGTTCAAACTCTATCAACAGGTTGAATTACCGCAAATGTGAGTTTATTATCCGTGCTTTGCAATCGTGCAAGGTTTACGTACTCTCGTGCTAAATTATGATAATTTTGACGCTTTCAGTAAATCACTAGATGCCGATATGAACACGTATGGTTTCGCCTAGTTAACGTTGTAATGACAATGCTACTACAGACGCTCAGATGTAAAGTTTTGAGTCTTGTTACTCATAGGCCGGCGATGGAATATGCAGTTCAAGCATGGTCACCATGGCTTAAAAAAGATGTTGCGACTTTCCCATGAATATGTCACCGAGCTACGAAACTTGTCACTCGACTCAACCGGAAACCATACAACGAGCGAATCCAAACCCTGAATTTAATCGATTATCGTCGTCGTCGTCTCCGGGGCGATTTGATTTTGGTGTACAATATTTTGAATACCGCAAATCACCCTCTACATTGCTTGTTTAATCTACGGGGCTTGCATAAGACAAGAGCTCACACATTTATTCTAACTGTCCCTCACTCATGACTCAACTGTAGACGACATTTTTTGCCGTGCGAGTTTGCTTCACTTGGAACAATCTTCCACATTCTGTTGTAAACTCACCAAATTAGCAGATTTTCAAGAAAAGTCTTGATGCCTTTTTGACCCTAAGCCCGTGCACCAATCGAAAACAATTTCTGCCCTTTGGATTTTTACCTGATTCTTGAACTGCTCAGTAAGCAACCAAATCCCATTTTTTTCCTTGTTATATTATTCGTTGTTCCTATATTATTCTGTGGTTTTTTGTAAAGCTATATGCTTTTTAGACCATTAAAATTGAATTGAATTGAATTGAAATAACTTTGCTTCATCTATATCTATGAGTAATTTATCGAATACAGTAAAGAAGAAGAAGAAGAAGAAGAGAACTTTATTCGTTAAAACGAATTTTCAGTTAATCAAAATAGTTTAAACACAGAATTTCAACACGAATAAGGGGGACGTCAAATATTGATGGCATTTGGCAAATTACTGAGCAAATGTGTTCTAGTCTGACCCGTGGCAGAGAACATGCACTGGTGTTGAGCTCAAATAAGAGCGATACTCAAGTCGGATTTAATCATCACTTACAAAAAACTGCACTCAACATTTTGTTCTTTAAGTCATCCATTTCGCCTCCGATCAAGTCACAACACTTGTATCTCACACCAATTAACAACACTTATTACGTTGTTCTAATCATGTAAGCGACAAACAATTGGTTTTCATAATAATTCAAGCTCATTTAACGAACAACTTTGTTATTACGATTTACCGTAGGATGTTTCCATTTCCTCGACTGTTCTGTAATTGCGTTTTCTAGCATCGAAATCTTCCCCGATGAATTCTCCCTCCGACGTTAATGGTTCGTTCGTTCTAGAATGAGCTAAAATTGAGATGAGCAAATACAATATCGCAAAAGGTACTTACATATTCCACCAAACTTGGTATTCTTCGGGATTTGTTCGCCGGATGTTCCAAAATTGTATTCTTCCGAACTGCTTAGTGAAATGTTCCGAGAACCATGCGCTTGTGGAGTTGTAGGAAGAGTTCGCGCGTGCAGATATCCACGTCCACCCTCCAAGTGGGCACTCATCGGGGAACGTGTTCCCATTCTGTGATCTCGACGAAGAGACGACGTCGATGACTGTGCATCCCGGGAATAATAGTTGTATTTCTCAGAAAACCGTGGTCCGTCGAAGTAATAACCCGTTGAGGAATCGGAAAATTCGTTATACAATGATGAAGGTCGGTGATGGTCTGGTCTTTCGGTTGCAAAATTGTAGGGATTTTTGCATAGCAGATAAGAAATATTGATCTTAATGTTTCATATCAATAGAGAATTATTGTGACATTAGACCAAAGTCAAAGGAACGTACAGGGTACCATCGCTTGCTTATATTGTTTATTCTACAAGTAACGGAGCGCCGGTAACGATTATTATTGAATAGAATTTTAATTCAAGTCATTGCTTTGCTATTAGAATGTTTCAATGAATATTACTAACCATAAAGCGTGTAGCAATACAATAGTTTAGATATCTTCGATAATTTTCCTGATGTTAATACTGAGATAAATGAATCAAGAATTCCCCAGGAAGCAACAACGCACCGAGAAGAAATGATGAATACAATCGAGTCTTGATTGTGGTATAACGAGACAACGTGAGTGACTCTGTGTATTCTCAAGGGAAACTAACTTTTATCAAATCGCGAAGAGGGATATTTATATCAGCAGTATTTTATATGTTGGGATCATGTCGCTGCTTACTCTCCTTTGTGTAAACTCGGTCTATCACAGCATGTCCATTCGCTCTTGGTATGGGATGTGCTGCATCGTCGTTCGGTGGTAAATTTTATCCAGCAATGAAATGTTTTTACGCCACTACGGTGCCCAAACTGGGATCATGTACTCTGCGGTTGGATGGATGTAAGTATTTATAATGCAGGAGAGCGTTTTATTGGATAACCGCACAAATATTCTTCCCAGCATTCTCAAGATACCGCTTTCCTTTCTGACAATGACTATTCGGTTTCAGGTTATTAGTAATCCAGATACCGAGATCCTTCGTAGCGTTGGTCCAAGTCAAGTTTTCATGACCAATATTATATATATGCTCGTATTGCCACTTAATTGTAACATGTTACAATTCCGTATGTTGAAAAGCATCTGATTTAGTTGAGAGCAGAGATACAGGGCATATACATCCCCCTGCAGAATCAAACAATCTTCAAAGGATCGGTTTTGCTTCCGTATTTTTTATGTCATCATCAAAAATACCACTTTGCTTCGTACTACTTGCACAGTATCATTTATCTATAACAAGAAAAGAATAGGACCGACCACTGAATAGTTGCTGTTTCGTTAAAGAGTTCTTGGGTGTAAATGGTGGGTCTTTTTAATAATTTACAAATTTTTACACGCAAACCTTCGCGTTCAGACAACGTAGCTGCCTTATATATGATCATGTTTTGACAGTAGTTCTCAAATTTTTGTTCATTGATTTAGCTACCCGTGTGACGGTGATTTTCCATTGGTCACAAAAGAAGCAGCCAATAGCATGCAAAGAACATGAATTGGGTCTCAACGTTTATATCATGTACGATCACTGGTTAGATTTGTCTAAACGGGAAGAAAACTTCTTTAAAAATGACTGAAAATTAATTGCTACATGGTATCAACTGTGACGAGCATTCAGTTTCATGGCAACACAATCAGATTTTTCTTCGACTTATTCTAACACTGACGATATCCTAAACCACATGACTGAAGCAATGTTGGTTGTTTTGTCGCAAACATAGTTTCAGCAAACTTGACGCTTTATCTTAGTGCGGTATACCTACACGGAAAGAAATTTTGCTGGGCATGTGTCTTGAAAGCGAATTTGAGTTATTTCCAACGGCTTCTATGGTAACAACATCAAAGAGTGATTTCTTCCGTCAGACTAAAGGATTATCACAAGAAGAGAAAAATCCCAAATGCCTATGGTGCTAACGTTTCAGAATAATGAGTGCAAAAGAATTAAATTGGCTTTCTTTGGACGGAATTAGTCCATTTAGGCCCGTGTTAAATTCTCACCTCTCCGCAATGCTTGACGTTTGTAAACTCGACCTTCTATGAGAATAATCTCCGGATAGATCAGAATGTTTCGTTCCTCCGATCTCATCACGTAGTCGGGGTAAAAGTCTGGAAGTGGAGTAAAAATTAATGATTACAATTCAAGGTCTAATGCCCAAACCCTTAAAATAACCTGTTCTTTCTTTTTACTCTTATACCCGGAATCGACCGTTTTTAAGCGGTTAATACTTTTTCCGGAATTAATTTCTCGTTTAAAGTTCCTTAAGAATTATGGTTTTGTCAAAGATTGAAATTTCACTTCATAAACATTACAAACAGCTCGAAACTGTTATTGATATGTAGCTGTAGGGGATATATGCATCAACGAATTTGAGAAAATTTTTTATTGATTTCGTGACTAACTCATAATATTTTCATACCCGAGAAAATAGACATATTGAAAATAACTTGGAAGCTCCTCTTTCGATTATCTTTATGGCAGTGGTTGTTGCTATCACTCCTCCTAGTGCGTGCATGATTAATAATAATACCCGTGGCAGGTTACCTATGGCGAAATTATTTCACTCTCGCCTTAACTGCATGGATTGAAGTTTGAATATTGCCCATCTTTTTGCTATTCTACCAGAAGTTATGAATGATAAAGCCTTGGATCTGTGTACATTTGGAGATATTTTATTACATAAAATGACTATTCCATCAGCTTGCTGTTTGCCATTATTTATGATGTGGTTATTCGTATTTTGAATTAATCCGCAAAATATTTGTGGGTCTTGTTTTTGGTTGAATTATTCATAAATCCAAATCCATCAATGACAAACACGAACTCCGATCTGACACGCAACCAATCCTCCAAACTCAAATCCCCAGAGTGAGAGAACGATCGAACACGAGATGATCGATAGACCAAAACCAGACAGACAGACACACAGATAGACAGAAACACTAGACAGCCCACACAGACGGGCCACTAGGAATGGTTTGTTGGAACAGACGATCGATTGGTTTGAGGGCTGGCAGATGCAGCCCGGTGAATTTGTTGTTAGTTCGAATTTCGAGATTATATGACTCCATTTTTTGTTTCGAGAATTGAAATAAAAACAAAACGGTGGTTGGTGTTTTTATGGTTGATAATGTAATTTTGATAAAGGTGTTGCTACTGTATTGATCTGAAGAATACATCAAAACAAAACTGGAAATTGTTTACAGATATGAGCGCTGATTAGTTCCATATATTAAATAAACTCAAATTTCATTTTAGGGTGCCCATATCCACTGGAATGACATATGTGGTATGGGTCGGCAGAGTAATATTAATATGACAGCTTCGCTACTATCCTCGTAAGAAACGGAAGTATGATATGCCTTAATTTTGTCTGAATATCACAAATTCTTCCTAAAGAACATCGGTAATAAAGTAAATCTTTATGAAAATGAGGTGGATAACGAAAGTTTTCAAACTAAGAAATCAGTTAGTGCATACGAAACGAATCGCTTAGAAGGAAAACATTAGTACCTCAGGAAAGATCGCTTTAGGATGAAAAGGTCAAGGTAGGATGACTGAACTAGTGAGACCCAGATATTCACGAACTTTCGCTCGACTGATTTCTTTTGACTTGAATATAGAATGTGGAATTTTACTCCAGGAAGCGCTGTCAAACGTCCTCAGCTTAATATAGACACTTTCTTGACGTTTCTTAAATTTGATCAAGTCCAAAGTCACATAGACGAGAAAAATCGAAATTTTGGAGCACGGCATTGGAGTTCGAGATTGAGATCGTTCACATAATCTTATGTGAGCGCTCTTAAACTGGTTCTTTCCATTGGTTTGATCGGTTGACTTAAAACACTATGTGATTTGTCACCTTGCGTTGGCGGTGTCCAGCTTACAAGTACAACTTTGTTGCCTTCAATGTAATTGATCGACACTTCGGTAAGATGACAATTTTGAACAGTTGGCTAAATAAATTAGGACGTCGACCATTGGGCAGACCGCACTTGCGGTACAAAGACGTTTGCAAAAGAGATATGAAAACTCTTGGCATTGACTCGGCGAGTTGGAAAGGACTTGCTCTTGCCCGCTAACACTGAAAGCATTGTGTAAAGCGTCTTCTGAAAGCTGGGGAGAAGCAGATACAACTCTTGGCTGCTGAACGCAGATCAACCGATGCCGGGCAACTGACGCCCTACAACCGAGTTCTGACTATCGTTGCAAGCGCTGCGGGAGAGATTGTTCCTCCCGAATCAGACTGCTTAGTCATTTAAAAAGCTGTATAACATGAAAATTTATGCGATCGTGATGTACATCCATGGTAGACATCGACCGAAGGAGGCCAACAAACCACACAAACCAGCCTACGACTGTTTGAGGCTAAAAATTTGTCCTGAACCGCATCTTGCTCTTTCCACCTAGGCATGGGAACACAAAAACTTGCTAGTGAACAGTGCCTACAATGAAACTTGGGGACATGAATGCTAGTCCGCACACTATTTTTAAACGGTGCGCTTTCCGACGACACTCCCCTTTGTTTTAATGATACGGGTTTCTCACTTGTATTTAATTTTGTACGTCGTTATCCTTTATACAAATGGAGAACTTGCATTTCTTACACTGCAAGGTGTTCGACACCCGACTGCTGCGGTAAACGTCAACATTCTATAATTACGTTTACAAAAATTAGCACAGAGCACGTTCTTCAGTCATGTAACAAAGGAATATAGTCGAAAAAATACGTCAAAGCAACTGTTGAATCTGTTTCATACAAGAAATGCGATGTTTAGAATTAGAATCACACAGAGATTCCAATTCCAACACCCAAGACGTCTCAGCTCACAACTCCCGTCGTTCAGCCGGTTTCTGGCTGCTTGAAATCATAAGCAGATTATAAGCGCGGGTATTTTGAACACCGCACACCCTCTGGTCAATACATTGTCATGACAAATTATTATGAATTTTGCTGAACTGTTTTTAAAGATAAACAACAGAGAAGACAAGTCGAATGTATGTCTCGAGTCTCCTGGATGAGCGGGAAGACAGTGCCATCGTAAGCAATTCAAGCTACATGACACAATTAAAAGTATTGTTTCAATGTTTCTAGCTTATGTGTCTCTGATACGTTTTTTATGAATGCAGAAATTAGGCTTACCAACCACATTGAAAAATTGAATAGAATTATTGAACTAACACTGGAAATTAAAGCATCGTCTGACCAACAAACTTTTCACAAGTATACATCAAAATGTGCTTGGTGAGAGCGTCCTAGCAATCGTAAAACTTGCAACTCTATCTTCCGTTCATATCTGCTGAAGCACTCTCTGTACTAGCTGAGAGTGTAAATCAAGTGTTTTGAGGGAACATACAAACACCGCATTCTGAACAACACAAGAAAAGACCGATTGAAAACATCTCAAACCCACAAGAATTCAGCCCGCATATAACTACCATGGTGGACAGCTCGAATGACTTATCTTTGATATTATGATTATCATTAGCTATTCGTTAAAGTCCTTCAAACAAGCCCTTATAAAAAAGACGATTCAGAGGGAACTGATTGGAACCAAATCGTCTGTCAACCGATAGAGAAACACTGGGGACATCCTCAGTAATCACGAGATTTTGACTTTTCCACCACGAATCTTGAATCTCGCCAATAGGCGTGGAGTCACAATGACTTACACATAGGCACCCAGCCATCTAGTCGAATAGTCAGTAAAACCTCTGTTCAGCTTAGCATTTGATCGAGATAATTCTGAGACGCGCAAACAAGTGGACATTCACTCACCTCTTTGGTTCTCGTGGGGCGCAGTTACTGCCAGGAACTTCTGTGTGTGCTGGATTTTCTTCTCCTCCGCGAGCGGTCAGGTCAGGGGGCACACTCGAGTCAGCGGCACAGTTTTTACACGTCCACTGAATCTGCATTTGGAAGGTGAATGTTACCCGTTGTAATGAGGAAATGTTCATTCCCTCATGAAATTTTGCTTAGATGCTTTGCTTTCTAAGACACGTAAAATTGTTTATTGCATTGATTGGTCAACCCACAAGATTCAAGATTCAAGAATTTAAGCTGATGAAAGCACTTAGTTTCACAATCACCACAGCATAGTATATATTCGTTCATGAAAAAAGAATTAACACATAATCACGTATTGTTACGTATAATCAAGTTTATTACTTACCGTGAGTTCATAAGAAGGTGTAGTCGAATATTTTATGCATC
>JACCGJ010000409.1:0-26820 GCA_013407085.1 Atriophallophorus winterbourni | reverse complement strand
CCAATAGGCGTGGAGTCACAATGACTTAGCCATCTAGTCGAAAAGTGAGTGAAACCTCTGTTCAGCTTAGCATTTGATCGGAATAATTCTGGAAAGCGTAAACAAGTGGACATTTACTCACCTCTTTGGTTCTCGTGGGGTGGAGTTATTGCCCGGAACTTCTGTGTGTGCTGGGTTTTCATCTCCTCCGCGAGCGGTCAGGTCAGGGGGCACACTCGTGTCAGCCGCACAGTTTTTACACGTCCACTGAATCTGCATTTGGAAGGTTGTAATGAGGAAATGTTCATTCCTTCATGAAATTTTGCTTAGATACTATGCTTTCTAAGACACGTAAAATTGTTTATTGCATTGATTGGTCAACCCACAAGATTCAAGATTCAAGAATTTAAGCTGACGAAAGCACTTAGTTTCACAATCACCACAGCACAGTATATATTCGTTCATGAAAAAAAGAATTAACACATAATCACGTAATGTTGCGTATAATCAAGTTTATTACTTACCGTGAGTTCATAAGAAGGTGTAGTCGAATATTTTATGCATCAAATACCGGTCCCCATTTCAAATAAACGCTTTAACGATGGAAGCGTTAACAATAGTTTCGGATATCAAGTGATATTTTAAAGTCGTCAATGGTAAACTATTCCAAAATTGAACAGTGCGCCAGAAACTACGTATTTACGGCAGTTCAACCTGCCCGATGTCGATAAAGTTTCAAACGCATGACCTCATTGCTGTGTGTTATTTGAGAGATGTAATAATTGACTACACGTGCGTCTTTTTGCGTGGGTACCGACAAAATGAATAAAGTACTTCTATTTGCCATCTATGTTGTTTGAATTCTAAGCCGCGTTTCATGTTGATGATTAGAAGGACCAAAGACAAGCTCCGTCACTGTGCGCTGTGAAGTATCCAATAAATGAATATCTTTTTTCAATCAGGGTTTGTAAGGCATACTCGATAAGGAGAAAATTGTAGGACGATGTCTATCTGTAAATTATATTGTCACCGAGCGAACCAATAGCCCTTCTGAGAAGACCCAAGTAGCTTTCATTTTTGCTTTCAGCAAGTCGACACTGCACTGCGTTTCTTAAGTCAGAATAAATACTCGTGACCAACTTTTTTGTACATGGCATGTGCATGAGTCTACACGCGGTTTTTTCAACTGAATTTATCTGAAGGTTGCTTCGCACTACAAATTGTTAACATTCGTGAGCTGATTCATGGCACAAGGTTGTTGTACATGGCTTCCTTCGGTCGATGTCGACCACGGATGTACATCATACACGCATGATGGTTTCATGCACCACAAAGTTTCAGATGCCTCTTTCGTCTGATTCGGGAGGAACAATCTCTTCAGCGGCTGTTGTACAATGGCGGCGTGATCTACGAATTAGCCACCGGGAGTAGCATCTGCTCATCCGCGGTTGCAGGCGACGCTTTACAATGCGCCTACAAAGTCAACGTCGAGCAGGGAAAAGGGGTACACTTTGTTTAAATTATGTACTGCTTACTGAGCTGTTTTTCCGTTTGGGTTCAAGTCCTGGGATTCCTTATCAGAACCGTTTGCAGTTTGTATCACAACGCAATTGTGCATTTACGATAACTTGTGCTCAAACCTAATCATCGGACAAATAGCCACGGTAGACTATTATTTCGTACAGTTTATTGGTTTGTAAACAGTTGATTTGCAATGACACTGGATTGACATATCGATACAAAATAAAATCCTTAAAATTTTATAAATAGATTGTTTTGACTGAGGTAAAGCAAAGAAATTACCTCCATTTGATTATATTCAGAATCGATTGGAATATGTCTGGGACAGATCGTGTATTCATAATGCAAAGAAATTTGATAGCAAATGGTAATAGCAGTTTTTGGGTAACGTTTCATTTGTGACTCAGAAGCTTCGTCAGAACAATTGTGATAGTCAGGACAGGGAACATGATTAATTAGTAGTCAACCCACCACCACTTATTTGACCTTACCGCTAAACAGCCTATAGTACGCCTACAGTGTGCCACGTCTCGTGGGAATGACTAGGATCAGTGGTCCATTTTCCACACAGTGTGTATCCAAATCAACCTGATACAAGTAAACACGCTCAAGGTCAGTTGACACAGCTGCCCACATACGTAGAAGTACAAAACTAACGGGGCTAATGCTATTTTTGAAGAAAAACAAAATCAAATTAAATAGTAGGTATAAGGTGAAAAAACTATTTACTTTCGCGTAAGTGCCTAGCGCCAGTTTGTGGCGATTTCTGCCCCATCCACCTTATTGACCTGCCTCGGCAATTTCGACTGCCTCCGAATGTAGGCGTTCGCTATACGGCTTAATACCGCGTCTCAATATTTCCACATTTTCTAGATCGACGCTGTGGTCCGTATCTAAAACGTGTTCCGCCAAGGCGGAATCACAAACAAAGGATTGATATTCCCTCGCACCCCGGGGCTGGTCGACTGGTGGTCAATAATTTGGATGGGTCAGAAACCTCCACAATCTGTTCCAAGTAAAACAAACTCGCACGACAAAAATGTCGTCTACAGTTGAGTCGCGAGTGTGGACAGTTTGAGTCAATGTGTGAGTTCTTGCCTTATGCGAGCCCCGTAGATTAAAAAAGCATTGCTAAGGGTGATTTGCGAAAGTCAAAATATTGTGAACCAAAATTGAATCCCTACAAAGACGACGAGGTGTTTCATGAAATAAGTTCAGGGTTGTGATCTGCTCATTCTGAGGTTTCCGACTGAGTCCAATGACGAGTTTCGTAACTCAATACAATGTTGCAACATCTTTTTAGAGACCACGCTTGAAATGTATATTCCATCTTAGGTCTCACGTACGAGTTTAATATTGTTTATATTATCAATAAGTGGAGTAATATTATGGTTAGCCCGTATATAACTGTCAAATTTTCGATTAATATAGAGTTAAACTACTGGAATGCAACAGCTTGTCAGGTAGCGAATTTCAATTTAGGCAAACACACACCGAATGAAATTACTTATAGCAATTCTGCATGGAGTGTGGTATATCTGAAATATAACTGTGCTCTCGGATCTCGCTGGCAGTTCGATGTCGGAATAGTTTAGCCAGGATGTGTAAAAACGTTTGGACATCTTCCTTGCTACAATGAGTTCACCTCCCTGGCTCCTCAGGCCCAGTCGTTTGAGGCTATGAACGGATGGCATATTTTCACATCGGTCGACAAAATTTAACGCTAACTGATCTTAACTGTCCGAATGCAAAACATCTTTCGGTGTACGAGCTTGGGCATCATAGCCTATGTATGCGTTGAGCATTATCAAAAATAACCCAGAGCAAAGCTTCCAAAGATTCACTGTAGGATGCCTACCGGAAGAACGTGATGAATAAGCACTTTCAATCTGCGGCTCTATGAGCTTCATTGACATTATAATCAATAAAACAAAATGTAATACAGATGATCGATATTTGTTGTGTGAGAGATAGCAATTCGAGAAGCAAATCGGGTTGATTGGTTCCAAAGGTTGTCATAGCCAGGGGTGGAAGTAGGGATAAGCTCACACTGTTTATAAAATGCTCCATATAGTGCGCGCCTGAAATATATTCTGACAACCAAGCCCGGCTTCTGGCCTGCACGAGTGGTTCCCCGAGCCCTGAGGTACTGCTTCTACCAACAGGAGAAGGGCGATGGCGAGTGACTGGCGCCTGAAAACCAGTTTGCTTCGGGGAAATGGATCTCGTTAGGCTGGGAGGGCATTTCATCTAAGGAAAGGAAAACCCTGATTTTAAACCTCCGCTGCCTTGCGGGATACCCGATTGCGGGAAAGTCTTCGGAAGAAAACCATGAGGAAAAATCTGGGGCATGGTCTCGTTGACGGTTAGTTGGTGCGCACCACTTCTTTCTGACGACTCCTTGCTGCTTTTGAGGTCGCACTTGGTTGTTCAAAGGCTAGAGAAGCTGACTCGAACAAACGCCGAGTGGTTCTGGGAACTCCGCCTTGTACCCAAATTCCCAAGTATCTTCATTGAAGCATACTCATCCTCCAGGATGAGATAATCATACAAATTTAAAGGTAAAAGTAAGTATTTAAACATGTAGAAACGGTCTTGACATGCCCAATCTCACCTGATTAATCCCAGTATTCACTTGATAGCCACATCGACTGCAAGTGTTCTTCCGGCATCTGAAACATTGATGACCAAGTCCATCGGCGAATTTGGTCCTGTGGCACACACCACAAATGGCATCCAAGCTACCCCCGGATTGGGTTTTCATGGTTTCTGAACTTCCAACTACCGCGCTAACCGCTTCGTTCATGATGTTGGTCATCACGTTCCCAATTTTGCCGGAAGACGATTGCTTGTCTGCGACCGACGATGCATCGGGTCTTTGGGATGTCGAAGACTGCTTTATTTCTAAGTTCCTGCAGATTGAAGATTGAAGATTTAAAAATTTATGATATTCGTATAAAGACAATAAATATATATACAAAATAAATTGACGCATTAGGATGATCGACAGTTTTGTAGTTACAAAAAATGTTATGTATTGTCGCGGTATGATGATAAAATAAATATTCGTTTGGAAAAAAATCATGTTATATAAACGGGATGCAGGGTGGAATTACTACGCATAAATATATCCCATTTTTCCTGAAAATCCTTTCACTAGATGATTGGACAACACCTGATGGTATGGAGTTCCATACGAAACAAACGCGCACCGAATAGAAGAACCGACGGCAGTTCCGGTGGGAATGTGGAATAGCAAATGCCAATGGGTGAGTACGTGTGACATGGCTTGACCGGAGGCGAAATAGACGCCTCAGAGAGTGCGCCTTTGAGTTCATTATTTTGTAAGGTAGGATTAGATCAAATCGAACCCGTCTGCGAAGCAGTGTATCCAAATTAAGATGCTCAAGTCGATTCTTGCGGAGGCAGCCAACCATTTTGGAGGTTAGTGTTATATGGAGTAAAGGTTTGGGATTTGTACTTTTAAAACGATCTTGAGAACGATAAGACAGATTCCGTACAAAGTGTGAATAGGAATTCTCCATTGTTAGATAAAATCGCAGTCGAAGTTGTCTTTTTATGTTATGCCATTGATTGATCCAGGACTTGATGCGCTGTGCATACATCACCAAAATGACAATTGTAAGTCATCAACTAGGGCTATCAAGAATACTTCTCAGGTACTTCTTCTATCGTTAATGTGTCTCCAGTAATCCACTATGTAGTTTCAAGGTTTCAAGGGGCTTAATCGTCCAGAAAGCATCAAGCATACTGAGGTGATAAAAACTAAAATGCAAGTGTATATAAACTAGCTAATCAATTAGATTAAACAGTATATAAGTAGTCGGAAAATGAATAGTTCAATAAAAACTCGTCGCATTTCATTTTAACCTCACGAAAGCTAGTTGAGTGAGGAACGGTAGAATGTAATCTGCTCAAAGTAGAACAGACACGGACAGAATGAATACCTTCTACATTTTAGGCGGAAATGGGGTACCACCCTTGTATAATCATGTGTCAGATAGTTTCTCTCTATCACTTCGCTTGAAGAGTCACTGTAATAATGATTTGGTTTACGGAGTATTTTGTAAAGAAAGATAATGTGTACTTTGATTCGTCGATAGCGAATTCGGACAGATTTAGGTGAGCAATCCTTTCTTTATAAAGCCTGTTTCGGATGCTGAAAACTAGTTTTGTTGAAAGGTGAAAGATTCGCTGCATAAGTTTAACATCCTTCTTGAGCGACGGAGACCATGACTGATCACCGTATTCCATGGCTAGTTTCAAGTATGTATTCATGATCCTTGGGAATATCTTGGGCAAAAATTTCCCAAATACCCGTTTGAGTACATTGAGGACCCGTGTTGTCTTTGTAAAGGCAGTGTTAGGTTGAAATCAGGCTACTAAACTGGAGCATATCCAGACTCCCAAATCATTTTTTGTACTGCAATTTTCAAGGAAATGTGAAACTATATTGTATGTGAACTCCACACCAAACACCAGTTACCACTGACTATCAAGGACTCTCCGAACGCTTGAACAACACTACCCTCAACCCCCAAAAAATCTAAAAGATTCCGGGTTGCTAAAATTTGCATGAGAATTCTTAAAGCGAGAACAACATATAAAACAGAAATAGAGTACGGACACCATCACCTGCTGTACGATGCTGGATTCGGAGATATCCCTCGAAGTGGTTTAATGTGACCTGTGCGCGAATGGAAACGGTTTATAAGAAATCGCTAAAAATGTTTCAGCAGAATCAGGAACATAGATCATATACTATGTGAATCGTTCTTCGTCTGCGTCACCCGTGTATTTTCTACAGTTCGTTCGTTTATTTGAATCGCTTATGTGTTTCTGCTGTTAGATATACCCATCGGTATTTACCACTGTCGGGAACTACTCGGAGAAACAAATTAAGGTGAAATCAAATTCACGCCAATATTCTTAACAGGAGGCTGGCAAATTTGCGGCAAAATCGGGTGACGAAATATACCTACAACTCATTACTTTCCGTCAACTTCACACAATACCACGCAGACGAACCCCAGCCCAATCGATTTTTGAGCTCTGATTTGTACTTTTGGTTGACCCCGTTAACATGCAACGATCTGCTGTTCGCGAAACATGTATGAAGGTCGTCAGCGCTAAGGTCAAATCTGTCACGTGTCGCAACGGTTCACACACATGTCACGTAAAATATGACAAATCATTGACCACAGATCCTGAGTGATGAGAACACGCCTGGTTTGTGTAAAAATCGTCGAACTAAACCAAACGCAGATTTAGCTGGTCGAACAAGTGACCACCAAAGCAAACTGGATGATCGGATGCTGAGCTTAGAGCTCCTCATACAAACGTTGAAGGCATCGGTAGAGACTCGGATCATCGCTCAGAATTCTCAGTTTACCCGTATAGGTTTCGATAAAACGTACACCACTGACGGTAATATCAGTCAGATAAAAGCTGCATCTTCGCAGATCATTCAACATGAAGATTCAGCTGTTGCAAATGTTACGGAGAGTCTTTAAGAGCGTTCTTTTCATCAAGACGCCACCTTTACAAACGCCACTGTTAAAGTCTTATCTGCCCAAAACTTCCCTGGTCTACGGAGCTAAAGCCACCTGCTCATCTGAAAGTTAAGTGAATACCACCAGGTTCAAAACCAAAAGTCACTGTGCGAAATACACCTAATGTGGACATGATTGGTATTCCGCTACCCACCAAAGCTACAAGTACCAACGGAGTCCACAATGATCCGTGTTAGCCCCGCTTCTCATTTTATTATACAGAAACTATTTACCCCTCTCCATATCACCCAAAATGTTCCTCTTCGTGGATGTTTTCAAAATTTGGACGAAAATCAGTTCTGTAGATGACTGTGAGAAACTGCAAAGGGATTTGGACAACGTGTCACATTTGGCGGCCATGAATGATATGATATTCAACATATGGAAAAGTGAGATGCTCCACCTATGCAAGAATGTTCCTTGACATAACGATTGGGAATTGAAAACTTGACGTACATTCCGTTCGAAAAAGATCCTGAAGTATGAATTATTGGAAACCTGAAGAGCACGGTGCACTGGCAGAATATGTATATCGACTGTTTCGCAGATTGTTAGGTATCTTTCGAGGAATATTTCGAATATTTTCGCTGGTAACGTTACGAAGGATAATGAACGTCTAGCTTCGCCATAAGATGGAGTATGCGTAGAGGTCAGGCTTCTTGGCTGCGAAAAGATATTGCTCTCTTTTATAAAATCTATCACAGATCAGCAAATTTAATGATAGGTCTTTGCAATGTTTCGTAAACCGAAAGATTGCGACGACTAGGTCTATGTGACTTTACCCAAAGGAGGATACGGCGCGACATTATTCTGATCTATAGAATTGTGTCTACCGAAGAACATCCACTAAAACACTTGCTTGATGTGTGTGATAAGAAAGTGACACACAGACAAACCTTATCCATTTACGTCCCAATTTCCCGTATTGATTGTCAGCACTATTTTCTTTGGAATTTACTAGCCTAACATATAGCGGACACTCCTTGTCTGGTGATTTTTAAAGAGAAATTCGAATTATACATGCAAAAGAACATCAATCGCAAGCCTACCTTTTGATATACTCTATTCCCACTCTATACCATCTGATATACAAATTTGCACGCCCAACCTTTTGATCAATGATGCATACATTGGATTGCGTTTAACTGTTCAAACTGAATGCAATGACTAGATTAATGACTACTCATATCCGCAGCCCTACACACGACATCCATCTTCTGGCAGTTCGTCATAAGACAGTGAGCACAGAGTTAGTGAGCATTGAATCAGCGGAAAATTTGCAATACACGCTAAACCAGCAAGCCACGTTTAATCCAAACCAAGTCATTAGCATTGCTTTAATTGGTTGAGTTGGAACAAAAGTGTGTGAAAGGTTGGATGTGCTGGCTCACTAAAACTCATCTTACTATCTCCACCCGATGACGGCAACAGCAAGAAACCGTTTGTGATATGTTAGTGCTGGGCATGTGAGCACACTTATAACCTGTCGTTTCCATTGATTCGACTAAGATTCACTGTGTGAAAAGTTCATTCAATGGTTAGTTGTGCCACACTTCCACAAATAACCATGTTTACTGCTTTTCATCGGTATCAAGTCTAATAGAACGTCATAATGACTCTACTTAACAACGGCAAGCATCCAGTAACCGCCTGTGGTTTATAAGTGCAAGGGAGATGAACACATATAAAGTATTGCCATCTTTGGATAAAAGTTCCATTTGGCTTGATTTATTGATTGTCTGCTTCGTTAAAACATCTTTCCCGCGAGGTTCTGAAAGATTTGGTACTTGGTCGATACTTTGAAGCGCCTCAGTTCGCCGACAATCTTGGATCCCATTGTTATATAAGGAACAAGCGTTCTGTGGTAAACGAAGTCCTGATACGAAAGAATTCTATTTTCAAGCTTTATTTTCACATACAAACTCCATAATTATAATCATATTTTTCCAACGAAGTTTACTGGAGGAAATTAGATAACACTTTGATGATGTGCTAGTAAGCAGAATACTACTAAATCATATGTTTACTCAACAATTTAACATTCAAAAGCTTGCGTCTTTCTAACACAAGGTCCGATTTTAGTCTTATCGTGGTTAGGGATTTTTTAGAAATGTCCCTACCTCACTTCCTCTCCGTCCTCAGATGTCAAATAGGTACTCAAAAACATGGTATATAACATCCCAGTACCTTGTTCACGCCCGACTGGGGCATCGAAATTAGGATACACTGGCTCATAGACGAGTTTGATTGGACTCAAGACATACTTATAAAATCATGAACTCATCTTCCGAGGTATCTATTTCACCACTGATAAAGTCATACCACACGCATTCATACACTGGTATTGTATATTCCACATTCTCACTGAAACTGCCATCGGTTCTATTTTCGATATGTGTTTGTTTCGTATGGAACGTCTTACCGATAGACTTGGTACAATCATTTAGCGAAAAGATTTCCAAAAATAAACAGGATATATTCGTGATTATAATATGGTATTATTTAGCTATACGCATTTTGTACCAAAAATTCTTGAATCATGAAACTTGAAACAAATCTCGTGAACATTCTTAAAAATGAAACCAGTTATTAGCGGGAATTGTTATACGCCGCAGCTGTAAAACCTCATAGGAATACCGCATCAACGGTTAGAATAGGGCAAAATACGAAACGCATGGATGTGCAATCGTGCAGTATTTCTGTGCTATGCGGCTAACACCGTGTTAAATTGATTGGCCAATGGTAATGAGCCGAAAAGGGCTGGAGTCTCACTACCATTTCTATTTCCTTTGTCATATCTGTCTAGGTCTGGGCAGCCTGACATTATCTCGGTCCACGTTCAGTTTCTGACTGTGCCGCTCTTTGCCTGGATCAGGCTTGTGCTTTCATACATACATACATACTATGCATACCATGTATATGCTGTGCAATACGAAACTGGACTGAGTCAAGTCTGCTCAATTTGTAAAATACTTCATACGCCAACTCATCCCTTACAAGAAATTTTCAATCAGAGTAACACATGGAACAATCAGACACATGGATATAATTTGGTGGTTTTATTGTTAAAAGTCAGATTTTATTAATAAGTAGTATATGACGTTCGAAAAGCAGGATGGAAGCACACGACCGGTTTCACAGTTATTGCCGCTCACCACGTATGAGTATACGTAACATGACATTCGAACGCCGATGTGACTCAATGTTATACCCAATTATTTACGAATTCGACGATAAATCCTCATTTTCAAAATGGAAATTTAGCTTTATGTGGGGACTAATCTAAGTCCCAATGCAGCACCGGTAACTGTTTGGAATAGTTTTGTAACATTCCAATAACAGCATGATGGTAGTTTTTTTTAAAGTCTAATTTTTATTAATAAGTAGTATATGAAGTTCGAAAAACAGGACGGAAGCACACGACCGGTTTCGCGGTTATTGCTGCTCATCAGGTATGCGTATCCATGACCTGACATTCGAACGCCGTTTTAACATTGTGTTAAACCCAATTATTTTTCGAATTTGAGGATAAATCCTCATTTGCAAATTGAAATTTAGCTTTTTATTGTGGGGACTAATCTAAGTCCCACAATCGGTGGAATGCAGCACACGTAACAGCATTCCCGTATCTTCTCTCAGTTGCATTAGACTAACTTACATCATCGTAAAAAAAAGATGGCCGCCTAACGTCACTATCCGAAAACATGCGTAGAAACAGTGGTCACTAATTTATTGTCAAAGGATGCGGTGCTCAGTCTAGTAAGCTACAAAACTGGTGAACGGATTTTATAACAGGCCATACGAGGAGAGGATTGCAACTCTAAACCTCTTTGACTTTTCTTGCCGCCGTGTCAGGGGTGACTTGATCCTGCTGTTCAACATTCTGCATACCCAATTGAACACCTGTTTCATCGTCAGGAAGTACGTGCTAGCAGATCGCAGGGCTACAAGTTAAATAATGCACACTCCAAATCAAATTGTCGAAGGTTTTTCCTTGCTGTCCGAGTTTGTTTTATATGGAACTCCCTGCTCCCACATATCATTTGCGCATCCAGCCTGAACATGTTCAAGGCTGAACTTGGCAAGTATATGTTGACCAAATCCAACCTTGCACCTGAATACACATGCTGACTTTCCATATTGATAAAACGTTTGTGTTTTTTTATGCATTCACTGTATTTTTAATCCGTGGTTACTGTAAAGTATTTGCTTTTTGAACCATTAAAACTTTGAATTACTTTGAAAAATCTTAAACGACCTTAAATTGAAATTATACTGAGCTATCCACATCCAGACTGTTCAAGTAGATAAACATCTCGACTTCTGACATGCCTGTAAACACTCAAAGTTTCAATGCTAAACTATTTGAACTTTACATGCAATAACAATTTTTATTTATCCAATTCGTCTCAAAAGAAGATTTTTCCCGATAGATATGTTATTGTTAATATTTTCGGAATTATTGAAAAAAATTAGACCACAGATATACTTTTGAAATTTTATGGAAGAAACGTTTCAGTGTTTGGTTTTGCTGTATTTTCTTTTTAAAATTACATCGCAATGAGCCTAATCGATTTTTATATGTAAATGTTGAGTAAGGTTGGAACGACCAACTTGTTCAATCGCCAGTGTCCACACACATGCTGATGGTGTGTGCGAAGGTATTGCATACGAATGAGTATTTTTTTCATACTTCGAGTTCAGCCAAATCTATGTGTTTGAGTAAATGGAATGAACAGGTCGGTCGTGGGTACCTTACCCAAATTTAAACGTTGTAACCAAACATCCTATGTTTCAGCATGCGAATCTGATCTTACTGTCCCTACCTGAATAGAGCAAACAGCAGGAAACCGGTCGTGGTGTGTGTGTGTGATGGAAATGCATGCAAATAGGCTTTTGTGTTCATGGTCATCGGATTAAACCATATCTATATGAGTATGGGCCCACGTGATTGAACAGGTTGGTCGTACCAGCCTTATCCAACAGTGACATACAAGCGCTACTTGTTTACCATTCCTCCACTGTTTCAAACGCATGCGGATCCTGATCCTACTGTCCCTAGCTGATGAATGCAAACAGCACAAACCGGTCGTGGGGTGTGTGTGATGGAAATGAATCCAAACAAGTACAATGTTTGTGATTCATTTGTTTGTTAAATAGTAAATTACTAAAGATGTAAGGTCGAAGATTTCTTCTCCTAACTCTAATTATACATCCATCACTTTTGAATAGAATTCGTAGAACGAAACACGATTTTCATACACGAAAACTGTGCCAACAAATACAGCTAGTAGCCTTCCGCGAGTACATTAACGAGATCACAATCACATGCGTTTAACAGCCTCAGAAATAAAAACGTTTATGCTTTCATAAACAGTTTTGTTACCACAAAAGAATAGGGACCATTTCAAAGTAGCGATCAGCATAATACGACTACAAATGTACTTTTTCAGTATGTTCTCACTCAAATTTTGTTAAAATGTTGATAAGAGCCGCATTAAGAACAGTCTATTTTAGACAATTACACATAAGGTTAAACGGTATATCTCTTTGTTTTTGGCTTCCATCGGCCGAGGTCGACAATGGATGTACACGAAGATCGCATGAATTTTTCACTTTCCACAGCTTTTCTATGGACTAAATATTCCGATTCGGAAGGAACAACCAGTTCCGCTGCGATCGCAAAGATAGTCAGTACTCGGTCGATCAGCGTCAGTTGCATGACGGCGGCGTGATCTGTGTTCAACAGTCAAGAGCTGTATTTGCACCTCCCTAGCTTGCAGACGAAGGCAAGCGTCGAAATTACGTCTGCAATCGAGTTGTGAGTGCGGTATAACGATACAACTTGAATCACTCCTTGTATTCCTGGGAGTACGGATTTCCATCAAATCGCGGAGAGGGTGATTTTCCCTCCGAGATCATGTACGCTATCGTTGGTTAGTTGTAAGTATTTATAATGCTGGTTGGAATTTTAGAAGAGAACCGTCCAAATATTCTTCTTAGCATTTCCAAGACACCGCTTGTTTAGTTGGAGGCTTTCTGGCAATGAGGATTCAGTTTCATGTTACTAGTAATCCAGATACCGATATCCTACTCAGCGCTTGTTCAAATCATATTTTCATGACCAAGATTATATGTATGCTCAAAGTGCCGGCCAAGTTGTAACATGATAAAATTACGTGTGTCGAATGGCATCAAATTCAGTTGAGACCAATGATACAGGTCTTCCAAATCGTCATGCAGCATCAAACAATCTTCAATGGATCGGATTTGCTTTCATATTTTTATATCATCAGCAAAAAGATCATTTACGTATAACGAGAAAAGGATAGGCCCGAGTACCCAATCTTGAGGAACGCCGTTGGTGAAATTGCAGGTTTTTGATAGAACGGCGTCAATATGGACTTGCACATGCCGTTCTTACAAACTACCACGATTCCTAATACAGAACCAATCTTTTGATCAAACGCTCATAGCCAACTAGGTTATAATCCGCATTTGTATTGTAGAACTTGTTGAGAAATACGAAAACAAATTACAACGGGGATGTCTACAATCGGAGCTGTATACGCGACTGACAACTACTTCCCAGGTTTCACTCTGTTGCACGTGCAACACAGATTGACCAGAACCCAAATGTTTATCTTATTTAAACCACTTTTGTGTAACCAGATTGAGTGATGTTCAAACACCCGCTTTAACGGTACCCGTCTCGTAGGGCCAATGTTTTTGGCTCTATATGAGCAGGTTACTCGATTATGAGGTAGCTGGTATTTGATCTCTTGTCTGATTTTTAAATTCTCAGTGATGGTTATTCAAAACGTTTCTAGAGGTGAACGTCATTTGCACTATTTGCGGATCAAAGAGCCACTAGTGGCGTCATTCTTTAATTGAATACGAATATATAAAAAAATCCGGCACTTTTCTTCTAGAAAGGAGAATTCTAGGTGATCTCATCCTCACATACAAAATACTTACTACTGTTTCCCACACCCTGGACGTATTATTACACCTTCGAACTTCCGGCAACAGCCGTGACCTTGGTTGCAAGTTGGAAATACCACACTGCAAAAGGAGCTGCCGCTGGTATTTTCATTCGGTGCGTGTGTGCTTTGTTTGGAATTCCCTACCTTCCGATTTGGTAAGCTCTGACAGTTTATTTATATTCAAATCGAAACTTGACGATTATATGTGAGCTAATCCGAATTTTGCCCCCAACTATTAATAAACAATCATCGTCCCATTGGTTTTGAACCGAGAACAGGATTGTTTGACCCGGAGGTTCAAATAGATTGCTGCTAATGAGGGTTATAAAAGATCTTGCGTTTAATGAATACTACATTTCTAACGATGTGATGGAAATTATACGTTGCATTGAAACGCAGACCTCAAGAATATCTAATTTATTATTACCAAGTTTACTGACTGGCCATTTCAATTGATGTAGCTTAAATTTGTTGGCGACTGCTTGTGGATACTGTTGTTAACCTCCTATTAATCACATTTTTTTAAACCGCATGCCTTGACTGTAAACATATTACGAATATATCATATTATTGACCTACTAGAAGTCGACCGTTGGACAGGAAGCACTTGCAGTACGAAGGCGTTTGCATTGACCTTACGAGTTGGAATGAACTTGCTCTTGACCCCACACCTTGAAGAAACGGTGTAAAGCGTTATTTAAAAGCTGAGTAAGAGCAGATACTGATCTTGGATGCTAATTGAAGATCATGCCATCAAAATAAAACTTTCACCGATCGTCTGAGGACTGTCTATCGCTTTGAGTGGTGTGGAAATGGTTGTAACTTTCGATCTGTTTGTTTATGCATATGCAAAGGTATGTATATCCATGGTTAACATCGAACGAAGAAGGCCTACAACAACCACATGACCTTACTGATACTACATCTATTCAATATATTGATCCGCTATGTGGACGACACATTTGTGATCATGAAAAGATCTGAACTGAACGATTCGCATCGACTACTGAACGGTGCGAACAGATGAATCCAATTTACCAGAGAAACTGAAGTTGACGGCTGTCTGGCATTCCTGGACGTTCAAGTGAGAAGAACAGGCGACGGAAATTTGGCGACCAGTGTCTACAGTAAAAATACACATACGGATCAAGGGTTGAACTTTCACAGCCAGCACCCGACCAGCCATAAACGCAGGTGTGTTAAAAAGCTATACGAAAGAAAAACTCACGCGAACTAAGGAGACAAGAAGAAGAATACCTGATCAAAGTATTGCAGAAAAATGGATACCCAAGAATTTCAACCCTACCCAACAAAGAAACGACTATGGAAACAGAGTCAGACGCACTCTTCCGTATATGCAGAATATATAGAAATAACAGCTGGAGTCCTTCGGTTATTTGAAACAGACGTCGCTCACATACCCGCGTCAACATTCCGTAATCACTTCAACAATATAAAAAGCTAGATGGCAAAACAACAACAATCGGATATTGTCTACAAGATAACGTGCAGAGATGGCGAGAATAACTACATCGGACAAACCGGCCGCTAGCTAAGCACCGGTTAGCCGTACGAAGACACGTCATTGAATTCAATACTTGTTGATCAATTCGGGCACCAATTCAATTTGGACAACGCGAGGAAAACAACCGACGAACGCGATAAATCATCGAAGCGTGGCACTCAAAAATAATATCAATCAACCAGCACCTCCAATTGGCTACAACCTATGGACCAATGAATACTCGATGGACAAGAATGCAACATATGAAATCCACCAACCCCCGGGAGTGAATTTGGCATGTAAAGACGGACCCTATAAAAACCAACGAATACCAATTATAAATCACTTCGAACGAAGTTATGCTGATGATGACATCTAGCTAGATAACGAAACGTCCAGCAGAAGCAACTACACAAGCTCGGCGAACACCATCTTAAAGACAATATATTTACTTATTCTGAAACCTGCTACCCTGACGTGATATTCGTGAGAGCTAGATTGTATTGTATATGATCTGTGGACCAATATGTGTGTTTAATTTTATGACCTCACCACAAGATTTTTTCTGTTTCCGATGTGCATACAAAAGATGTGATGTAGTTTCTGAATATGTACAGCAACCAATCTCCTACCAGTTACTATTTCCCGTTTGAAATTATGAGGTTGTTTACCTTCGCATAATTTGGCATAACTAGGAAAATACAATGTATTTTGTTGCTCACATCCCCATCCCTTACACACCACTACCGGTTTCTGGCTGTTTGCCGTCATCAGGTGGAAACAGTAAGATCAGGTTCAGTGAGCCTTGAAAATACAAATTTAGACTTTTAAGTCACTGAAAAACATGGTTGTTACAATGAAGCAAGGCATTCAATTAGAGAATCGCAACATGCTTCTTGATCAAACGCTCAAGATGCTCTAAAACACTACCAATGTATGATTTTGATCACATCACCGCACTTAAACACCACCGTCGATTACTATGTATTTGTATTCATTAGGTTAAGTTTGTCTCGAAACAGCGAAAAAGCAATAAACATTGGTAAACTGTTAAGCCATTTTACAATGAACTATGATGCTCGAATATAAAACAAAAAGTCATTCCTGATGAAGCGCTCAACACACGTAGATACAAGCAAAGACTAATTACTTTTTCATTCAATCTTTCAATTTAACAGTGTTTTTACACAATGAATTTGTTCGATTTTTACTATAAACGTATCCGAAGAGACCACTATCATAATCATGAAAAAAAAGTTTGCAATGAATCGGTTATAGCACGTTTTTGGTAACGTTTCGCTTCTAAACACAAAAGCTTTGTCAGACCAAGGGTGTCGGTGCGAACAGTGATCAGGTTTAAATGGCATTTTCTTGACCAATCCTGTGTTCTCTAAGATAGACAGGCGTGAAGTCTTTCCCTATAATATTTTACACCCCGTCTTATCACTTTTGTTATCTAGTGTGTAGCACGTGTTCAGCTACGGCAGAACCCCGAATTAGTGATTGATATTCATTGGGATTGCGGGGTTGCTTTCCCACTAGGTTTCTATGTTCGTTTACACAAGTGCAACGCTGGTATTTGCTTTTTTCGATGCAGTTTGTCGCAAAACCTAATGAAGTCTTATCTTTAAGATGCATTAATACGGAGCGGAGAGTTCTACCTCCCTTATATGTTACTCTAATACATATATTATTCAATATTTTAATTATTCGTTCGAAGGCACTTTTGACATACTGTACAGATACCGTAACTCGCCAAACTTTTTCCGTTTTCGGTTGCGGATATTTAACCCGGTTCTATTGTCGCTTAATTAATCTCTTGTGATTTCTAAGTCAACTACTAACTTCACGTTGTGTTCGTCTCTTATCGGCATCACCGCTGCAGAGGTGGTAAACATTGTAGAATAGCGATTTCGCTACGGACTGAAATAACTTTTGTATCTCAAAATGGCATCTGTGTCAATTGACTCACGATATACCGTCATTCTTATCTTGCTGTTGTCTTTCTGCGCGAGACAGTCCAAGAACGGAAGTATCCCATTCGTAGACTCGATTTCTTTTGTGACCTAGATTTTTGGATTCAAACTATTGAGATAACTACGAAATGCTTCTAGTCTGTTTCGCTTTATGATGACGAATGTATCGTCTACATAGCGCCACCATATCTGTGGTTTTAACGCTTCGTTTCTTGAAACTATCTCTTCGAAGGCTCCATGTACATATTCGCCAGCACTAGGGAAATGGGTGAGCCCATCGCTAAACCATCGTTTTGCTTGTATAGCTGTCGATTAAATAAGAAGTGGGTCATATTTAGATAAATTACTACACCGTTGATGATTTGTTGTAAGTAGTGTTTCAGCGGACGCTGTTCGCACCCGCACACAAAATAAACAAATTAGGGATTAACACAGCATTTAAGGGGAGTGTGATCAATTGTCTTGATCTCGCCTGTCAATATTAGAGGACTCAGGATTGGTCAAGAAAATACCATTTAAACCTGAACACTCTTCGTACGATCACCCTTGGTTTAACGAAGCTTCTGTGTTCAAAAGCGCAACGTAACCAAAAAAACTTGCTATAGCCGATTCATTGCAAACTTTCTTTTCATGATTATTGACTCCCGATGGGTCTCGAATATTTTCAAATATCTTGCATACCTACCTACTTTACAAAATATTCCATATCCCAAACCATCGCAACACGAGAATGGATACTCGGAAGAATGGGAGCGATGAGTATACACGTGTGGTACCCCCTTTTCGCCTAATCATTCTTTCCATGTCTGTTTCACTTGAAATAGTTTACCTTCTGTCATCAATCACTCAACTATATATTCCACGAGTTTGAAACTAACTTAGTCGAGTTTTTATTTAACTATTCTTTCTTCGAGTACATAAGTACGTTGTAATCTGATTCCTCTTGAGTGGTTTGCCTTATTTAATTTCCATTTTCTCTATTTCATGATTATTGTTATGCATAATGCTTTATAGACTTTCAAAAACCACGTATTACATCGAATTAATCCATATTAGCTTCATGAAAATGAGATGAACTAATTATATGTGTTCAGGATCACATTTTGAACTTCAGAAGTTTACAAAACGTAAGATAGACTACCCAGTTTAAATCCAGAGCCTTCAGTATAATTTTCAATGATCTATCAGGGAAAAACATACAGGCGTTCGTTTATATCTACCAGAGATATTATTATTTGAAGCGGCTTTTGATCATATATGATTGGAAGTTGATTGGGTTTTTTCCGAAATGTTTTACGTATCAACCCAGCTAGATTTCACAAACTCACTTGACCAGACCTGCACTTTTTCGTTCCTCTTCTTGCTGTCTTTTAATCACCCCCTCAATGATTCGACGTTCCTCAATCGTTAAGTGTGATAAATCTGGTACATCGTTTGAAGTCACGCCGTTCCCGGGAGTCATGGATGTTTTCAATCCTACCGGTCTAAGCATAATTGAATACAATCACTGAGGTAATCCACATTGCAATGAAACAAAATTACACCGTATGTTTTCCTGAGTCACCGAAAATGGATAATTCCAACGTGAGACTCAACTGTGGCAGAGTTGGCTTGCGAGGTTTTGTTGACTGATGCAGAGTCGGAATCCGTGTTGCCTATCCGAGGATCGTGAGATGGACAGGTGCAAGTGAGAGACCTCTACGCCCACCAGGCGTGCTTCTGATTGGCGGAGCATCAATCCGGCTGGGTTACCGTTTGAGTGATTGATGACAAGGTACTGGTTAAGCGGAGCATTCAAACCGGATGTTTTGAGGTTATTCTCGATAATAGATTTTGTTCGAATTGCAAGAAGTTCTCAAAGAAAAAGAATGCTGAATTTTTGAGCACATTGTCAGGAAAATGTTCTCGTAAAAACGACTTTTGACTTTTTGTTCAGTTGAACACATATAGATTTTGCAATGAAAAAAGGGAATGAAAAGGGTGAACGAAAAAATAAGTTCTGTGGGAGATAAAGAATCAAAATGTCATTTTTGCCCAGTTTTTCTTTAATTGCGGAAATCGTTTTTTTGTAACTTGTTCCAATCTATTTGAACTCATGATTTATATTAGGTGGTTATGGCTATGATTCAGAAAAATCAAGTTTCAATAGTCAAGATTCTATTGGTTGAAAGAGCAATCAACTTACATATCAAATGGTATATATATATATATATATATATATTATATATATATATATATATATATGAGATAAAGTGCGGAAAAACGCCCCCCCCCCAACCAAATATCTTGACGTCCGGTAACATGCCGAGACGCGCTTTTGCAAACGACTTCGCATTGTAGACCATCTTTCAAACATCCGCAAATCCAGACACCTAGGTCCTTCTCTACTTCGGTGCACTCCAGGTTTCTGTCGCCGAGCTTGTATTGATAGGAATAGCCAAGGTCACGACCGATCTGAATGATCTTCGACTTTTGATTATTCAATGACAGTTTATTTTCGAATGACCAGTTCTACAAAGCATTGAATTCGTTTTGCAGCAACATACAATCGTCATCTTTGTTGATTTGCCTTCATACTTTTATATCGTCAGCAAACAAAACCATCTTACTGTCATTTGGTATCGGTATATCGTTCATATCGACTAGAAACAGTATTGGTCCAAGCACTGAGCCTTGTGGAACACCGCTAGCGACATCGATTTTTTCGATAATAGGCTATCCACACGAACGTTGATGTGTCTGTTGCCGAGGTAATCACTTATCCATTCATATAGTCTTCCAACAGAACCGTGTTTCTTTAGCTCGTTCAAGAGGAAATTACGATCAACTCTGTCGAAATTTCTAGAAATGTCCAGGTAGCACACATGAATACAGCCCCCCGCATCGACAACCCTCATCTAATCGTCTAAGCTTGTCAACAAATTTGCTATACAAGAGTGATCATAAGATCATAAAATAATTATATTTTGGGATGCACTTACAAAGTACACTGCGCGCTGCTGAGTGGCAAGCAATGAACAGGAAAAAATGTCTCGGAGAAAAGTAGAATGTGAAAATGTGTGTATCCTGTCAAATAGTTCAACACTCACTCACACAGCGCAAGAAAACCTGATTGCAATAATGTTTATACCGTTCATGCCAAAGAGCGCAAGCACACGGGTAATGTATCAGCGAATTTCATAACCTCTGATACATCGCTTAAGTGATTTCCTGTAAGATGATGTGTGTTATGGCCTTGCTCGACATTGTATAGGGTCACACAACTCAAGATTCGAGATTCAAGATTCAAGAATTTATGGTCACAAAAAGGCACATAGCTTCACAATCACCATATCATAGTAAATATTCGTTTAATAAGAGGTATAAAAACAATTATACGATGTCACTGGAGTCAAGTAATATGCTTACCCTGAGTCAATACACAGGCATCGTCAAATCCTTATGTAACAAATAAGTGTCCAAGTTTCGAGTGAATGTTTTGATACAGGGAGAGGCGATTATTGCTTCGGAAAGGGCATTCCACAGGAAACAGACACGTACGGAATAGAAATATCGGCGACAGTTAATACGGGAATGGGGAATTTGTAATGCCACTGAGTGGCTACGTGTAATTCCTGATTCACGGTATTTAAACAAATGTTTGTGTGGATGATCTGGAGTATTCAATATTTTGTATGTAATGATAACGTCACTTCGAAGTCTACGTTGAAGGGGAGTGGGGAGCTTTAGCTGTTTCAACCTTTCCTCGTATGTAAGGTCTCGAAAACCACGCACGAGTTTGGTTGAACGATGATATATCCTGTCAAGCAAGAATATATCTTGCTTGCGATGCATGTTCCATTTTGGGAATTAAGTAGGTCTTCATGGTGCTTGGTAACGTTCCAGGCGCAAAGGTTCTGAAGATCCGTCGCAGCATACCTAGAAGTTTTGAAGCACGCTCCGGAATAATTTCGTCGCTTACCTTACCCGCTATTTGCCCGATTAATCGAAGGTTATACTTGATTCGAGTGGGCGTTTGACAATTTTAATGTTATCATTAAACATGCATCTTAACAGTGTTTAAGTAACTTTCTGGAAAGGTATTTTTGTGAGGTTGAATGAATTTAATAGCTGTAAATGAGTGTACTTGATTAAAGTCATTAGTTCCACTTCTTCTACTTCATTTTTTGAAAAGATTGTCACTGTAAAACGTTCGAGAGTTCTTGATTAACTCTGTTGAATAGTGTGTCTTACGCACACATTTTAGCTCCTTGAACACAATTCTAGAGCAACGTGTCTAACTGGAGCTCTGCGTTAAAAATATGTTATATGTGTGAATAGTAGCAATCAAAAAAAATTGCATTCTACCTGATTTTGGGAGTTTCAGATCCCCCGCACTTTTACACCACAACCGGTTTCTGACTGCTTCCGGACATCAGATGGAGACAGAAAGATTAGGTTCAATTAGCCTTGAGACAGTGGATAAGTGGTAAAAAAAGTTATATTGTTTATCAGATTGGCCTAGACAACCTATGGATGACCGGTCCACAGAATGTATATAACTGAAGATTGAATATTTCAAATTCAAGAATTTATGGTATAAAAAGCTTGTAGATGTACAACACCATCAAATATTCGTATGCCGATAGAAATATATAAATAAGGCATTGGGAGATCGACAGTTTTGGTAGTTAGACGAAAAATATAATACATTTTCTCGTAATAATGGAAAATTTGTTCGTTAGAATAAATATCGTGTGATGCTGCTCAATTAATTTATATAATCGAGATGTAGGGTGGAATTAGTAAGCATAAATATATCCAGTTTGTTCTTGGAAATCCTTTAACAAGATGATCGCTCGACGTCTGACGGTAAGGAGTTCTATGATAAACAAACGCGTGCCAATTAGAAGAACCGACGGTATTTCCGTTGGTAATGTGGAATATCCAATGCCAATGTATGAATACTTGTGAGAAATAGATGCCCCAGTGGATGAATCATTTTAGTTCAGTATTTAAATACTTGAGGATTAGATCCAATCGACTCCTTCTGTGAGCCGGTGTATTCAAATAAAGAGGCACCAGTCGATCCTCATAAAGGGAGGTCGCGAAGACGGCCCTCGTTTTAGTTGCTCTGTGATAAATCCTCTCGAGCATTTTGATGTCTTGTTATAGGCATGGGGTCCAAGCTTGCGCTAGGTGATCCATAACTGAGTTAATGTAAGTATTTGGAACAATGGGAATCTTTCAAGGGAAAAACGTCCAAAAATATATCGGAGTATACCTAGCATGTGGCTAGCTCGGCTGTACACGGCTTCGCATTGCAGGCTGTTCTTCATACTTACACTAATCTAAACCCTCATGTCTTTTTCTTCTGTTTTTCATTCTAGTTGTTGTTGTAAGATGAAAAAATGGTATTCTTACAGCAGCAACATTTTGCACTTACTGTTGTTGAAAGAAAGCTTTTTCCTCTCTGACCAGCTGCTCAGTATATTCAAATCGCTTTCGCTATGATGGATTTGTATCCAAAGTTTGGCATTGTCAGTAAAAAGAACCATCTTGTAATTCGCAACGGTAAGATTACCTTGTGTTGTGTAATTACAGTGAATGTGAGCAGTCTGAAACTCGGAAATTGCGCCATTTTGCGACTTAGATCCGCCGTGTGGACCGATAATACATATTTTTCTTGTGTCAATCTGAGTAACACTGTAATTCGTGTATAATTATGTTTAAATTGCATTCGTTGTAAAAGTGTTCTTTAGTTACACTGTACGCTTTAATTCGCTTTTGTACATTTGTACACTTATCCGCTGTAATATCACGATATATAAATTTGAGAAAATGAAAATGCTCATTTGTATGCATCTCCATCCCACACACACCTCATGACCTGTTTCGTGCTGTTTGCACTCATCAGGTAGGGACAGTAGGGTCAGGATTTGCATGCGTTTGAAACAGTGGAAGAATGGTAAACAAATTGAGCTTGTATGCCACTGTTGGATAAGGCTGGTACGAACAACCTGTTCAATTACATGTGTCCAAACTCATGTTTAATAATGAGTGCAAACAGCACGAAACCGGTCGTGGGGTGTGTGTGATGGGAATGCATGTAAATGAATATTTTGGTTCATGGTTATGGGTTTAAACCCATTCGAGGCATTGCGTAAAGCGTGGCCTGAAAGCTTGGGAGGAGCAGATAAAGCTACTGGTTGCTGAACGCATATCACGCCGCGGGCGTGTAACTGACGCCCAACGACCGAGTTCTGACTATCGTTGCCAGCGATGTGGGAGAGATTGTTCCTCCCGAATCGGACTGTTTAGTCATTCAAAAGGCTGTAGAAAATAAAAAATTCATGCGGTTGTGATGTACATCCATGGTCGACATTGATCGAATGAGGCCCACCATATTTTGTAATTATGTGTATGCCACCTACAAAGAAGCACACGTTTAAAATGGTGAATCACAAATTGTGTCGTGATTGAGGACTCAAGGTGTTTTAAAAGTGGTTCTCAGATCCCCATCCCCTGCACATCACAACCGGTTTGTTGCTGTTTGCCGTCATCAAGTGGAGACAACAAGATCAGTAATTTGACATCGTTTGTTCTTTTTGTAAACTCTATGTAACAGTTGCATTCAATTATAATTTGCTTGCTACGTATCCACTGTTTCAACGTTAACTGAACCTAATCTTACTCTCTACACCCGATGACGGCAAACAGACAGAAACCTATTTAGGTGTGCAAGTGATGGGGATGTGAGCACAACAATAATATATTTTGCATTCGTCTCCTCACGAAGCAAATATCACCGCCTGGACATTTATAATTCTCGAAAGGATATTTCTGCATCCATAAGTCGAATGGACAATATATTGTTGGCGAACAATTTCTATATCTATCCATGAGCAATGAATTATGGCTAAAGGGATCAAACATTATAAAACAAAGACGGAACTCTACTATCGGATGAATTCTCGAAAATAACTCATATTTTCAAAATTTTCAATTGCAGTGAGATTTCCGAATATGTTTATGACGAAGAAACGTAATCGACCTATTGTAAGTGAAAATCTTTTTAAATGTTTAGCTACTGATTAATGTTAAAGTAACATATTTACAATAAATGTTTCACCATTTTTGTAGCCGATCCATACGATGTTGGTTATTCGGCTGTGGAAGGCATGCATAACTTTCAATATCCAGATATCGAACCAGCCATTCAAGTGAGTTGTTAAGAAACTGAATTTTTCTTTTCTTTTATCATCTTCTCCCGTGCATAAATGCGTAAATTTGATCTTTCTTTTCTACCGAATATTTAGGGGAATGAAATTTCTTAGCACATTGCCAAGTAAATTTGTTTGAAGGAAATATTCTCAACTTTAAACTAGTACATGATCCGTCAACAGTTGGGGACAGTACGATTAGTTCCGGCGAGACGCGAAACAGAGGAAATGTGTGAAACAAACGAAGACTGGTATGCCACTGTTGATCAGATCGGAAAAGTCAACCATTGTAGAACTAATCCACCAATCAAATCGACGGAAATCAGTAGTTCTAGAATGCTCCATTTCCTGCGAGTACACACCATAACCGGTTTATGGCTGTTTACTTCCGTCAGGTAGATGAAGTAAGACTGGTTTCCATGTGCCTTGGAAGAGTGGATAAGTTGTAAACGAAGTTTTAATTTGAAGCCACTGTTAAATAGGTTTCGTACAACAAAATGCGTTGTTTCCAGTAATAGAATCACAAAGCGTTTCTAGGTCAAGTGCTTAAGACGCTTATGAAAGGCTAATGTTTTGGGTTATTCAACTCTGCCGCATCAGAAATGATTTTTCGCAGTCTGTCTTCATCCAAACTTATTGTCTTCGACTGACGATGACTAAAAACCAGAAACCAGATGTGGTTTGTAATTGTCGGGCGTCTGAGCGCGATGCTACACCTAAAATTTACACCCGTCTTGAAAGATCGACCTGGAATCACCTTGTGTAGTTTTATTGGAACAACGTAGTCGGTTGTATGAACCCTATTCAAAGTTTACCATTAGTCTATCTCTACGGAGTAATAGATACCTACTCAGCTCTGTTTTCCCCACTTCTTCACCCCCCTCCGTCTAGCTGAAATTGCATCGCTCGAGGGTCTTTGACCGTCCGCCTTATCAATGCCACGGATTTACCCCCGCAAAACCTTCATTCCCCTGCCCGTTCACCGTTGTGCAATTCTTACTGCAGTCTTCGCCTTATACCCGGAAATGAGTGAGTCCATATTGGTCTGAAACGTTGAAACATTTTGTCTTTAATTTTCATGAAAAAACATTCCTTCTTCGAAATTTAACTGCCAAATTTCACATTTTTTCTCTGCCTAAAAATTATACAACGAAAACTTTAACATCATTTCCTGAAAGATTATTTAGGAATACGGATATTTCATAAAGGGTCAAAAATTATCAAGATCTCCCTTAAACATTTGGGGAGTTCAACACACACTTAAATAGATTGTACCACATCTAGTTCAGGGTATAGAAGATCGCTTGAGACTTCAGCATGGACCGAAAAATGGAACATGATAATGTCTTCGGTGCGTAGCTTGACTTCGGTGACCGACGACATCTTCATTGATGGACTTATTCCAACATTGCGATAAGGAATTGACACACGGACGCATCACCGCGTCCTACATCCGAGCGTCTTAAATTTACCATGCGTGCTATCCCTTTTTGTAACACCCTAATTCATTTTGATTCACATTTTCAGATGTGCATCATTCATGAGCTGACTGTTTGATATATTTGTTACACATTTGTAAATCTTTCCCTTTTATAATGATAAATCCATGAATTTTCAAACCTCTATTAAGTCAAGTTGGAAAAGTCCGGTGATTTCGTTTTCTAGTGAATATAGATACACTGAATATGGATGACGATTGACTAATTTTTACAAGCATTGATATCGATGCTAGACGAGAGAATACAACAGCAACATCGTATTTATTGGTAAGTGCAGATAGAAATCACACACGGTCACAAATGATAGAATAAAATAAAATGATATATAAGGGATGGGGATGTGGGCGCCAAAATATGTTAGTCTTTTATAAGCGCCTCGTGCGCTTGGTCAGGAATCGCTTTGTGATTCTGTATTTGAACATCGTTGTTCTTTGTAAGAACCCTATTTAACGGTGGCATACAAGTATACCTTTATTTACCAATTTACCACTGTTTCAAGGCTCACTGAACCTGATCTTACTGTCTCCACCTGACGAAGGCAAACAGCCTGAAACCGGTAGTGGTGTGTAAGGGATCGGGA
>JACCGJ010000408.1:31937-94160 GCA_013407085.1 Atriophallophorus winterbourni | reverse complement strand
ACGTGACATTTATTTCACTCCGTGGCTGATATTGTTTGATGTTTGTGATGTAAATTACATGTTCACCCGGGTTGACTGCAGATGAATAAAAAGTGGCTAATGCTGCAGCAGTTTCTAACGGAGTTGTTGTTGGTCCAACTGACGTTATTTCGACGCAACTCCTCGTTCCCCATTAGCTTGATCGTTCACCGTACGATAGAGAAATTAGGGTTTTAAATTCATCATGCGTGATATCCGTTCCTGGTAGTAAATGATAAATTTGTTTACTTTGTTTCTTAGTAAGCGGAATATTTCCCAGGTCTCTGATTACGTGTTTTGTCGATACTCTCCCCAAGAAACATTTCGCACACTTAGCTACTTACGAGTTCTGCTTCTTACTTAAAATTCGAGGATTTTCCTTGAGTTCATAACGATAAATGCAGAGCTTACTTCAATTGTATTGATATGATACATTAACCATACCCAAAACCCATGTAGGTTGCTTGTATTTGGTTGGCAGTTAATTGCGTTTCGATGAGCATCACACAAGGCTAGAATGTTGATCTGTCTAACTGTTTTACGGCCATCATTTGTTCTTACAGATTTAGACTGATAGTTCAGTTGGATGACCACGTGATCACTTAGTCCCGGTGGACTGATGGAGTGTTCCGGGTGAAAGGTACTGCTCTGTAGATTCGGTAAATCGAAGTCACCCATAATTAAAAATCCAAAAGTGAATCTGGCAGTAACCATGCGAATTCTGTCGAGTAAGGCCAGATTGTGATTTTTCCGTGCAGGCGGTGTGCGATACTACTCCCAATACACATGTATCGCCGTTAGCTAATCGGACTGAGCACCAGAGTGTTTCTGGTAACACGGTATCCAGATCTGCAATCTCACGTCACAGAAGGTTTTGCTTATATTACAATTCTACTCCTCTCGTTCTACGGTCATGGGGAATAAGTGACATGCCGGGTATTTCTAGTTGAATATTTGTTTGGTGAGTCTGTAGACATGTTTCCGGTAGGGCGATGATGTCTGGTGAACATTTCACAAAAACTGCACGCACTTCATTGATTTGTTTGCTCAAACATTGTGCGTTTGAGTAGAGGCATTTTATAGTAGATTTTCTAAGCAAGGATTGAGTGTTGGAGGGTGGATAGCGGAGTACAGAATACCCTTTAGGCCGACTTCTCTCGAGTCGGCATCTGAAGGTTTTTTGCTCGCAAGTATGCCAGATCGTTTTGAGGTTGTACTGTTGTAATACAGTAATCTACAATGTCGGCATTTGTTTCTGACACGTCAACTGCTGATTGAGTTAAGGTGTTTCTATTGGACTTTCTGGTGCATCTATCTATTCAATATGATGCACTTTGCCTAATTTCTAGTGGCATTAGTCTGCGGCCATTTTCCCAACGAGTTTTTACCGTGCCCTACACATCTTTACTGGAAAACGTTATTTTAAAGGTCTTAGGACCGATGCTCTTAGAATTCGTAGATTTGGAGATGCGTAATGTGTCCGCCACAGCTACATAATGCAAGCCAATTATTTTACTGAGTAATCTCACTCGTAGGTGATCGTGTTTGCAGTGCACTGCTCTTTTAGTTTCTTTGTCAGCTTTTGGGACTCCCAAAAGGATTACAAATTGGTCATCCCTCTGCTCCGTTTGGGTTTGTTGTTGAGCGTTTCGGGCCATTTCCCATCAGGGCACATAAGCGAAAGTGTTTGCAGTGTTCACCGAACGCTCCCCACGCTAGAGAAAAAAGGATCGTAAGTTGTTTTTTTGATCCCTTTCAGAGATGACCGTGTATTTAACAAATCTTGACTGGTTCAAATTTGATGACGTAGGTTTACTATTCAGTCATATCAATGATAGTGGTTTAACTGGCTTCAAGACCATGCTGCATCACAACTTCCTCCATTTTTCTTTGGCTTGTTTTGGCCTGTTGCTTAATGAAGTAGCACTCGTTTCCCTCATATTCGTACAAATCACACTCAGTCCATGAAGTGACTGTACACTTTGTGCCTGTTGCTCTCGCTGTTTGCGGGACGTTTCAACTGCCATAGATCGAATAACTATCATGTCCACTTTTGAAGTATTTTGCACTATCACTTTTTGTTTAGAATCCGATAGTTTCAGCTAAACCATGCTATGAGAATATATCTTGGGCTTCGTAACTTTGGTCGCACCAGGGAAGTTTTGGGCAGACGGGTGTTTGACAGTCGCATTTGTTAAGGTGGCGTCTTGATGAAAAGAATGTTTTTTCAAGACTTTCCAGCAAGTTTCTAACACCTTAACCTTCGTGCTGAATGATTTTCTGAAAACCAGCATTTATCTGACTGGTATTACAGTCAAAACCTATATGGGCAAACTGGGATTTTTGAGTGGTGACCAGAGTCTCTACCAATGCTTTCAGCGTTTGTTTACTAAGGTCTAAGCTAAGGTATTTTTTGCTGGATAATTTTTAAAACGGGAAAATGTTCGTTTATATTTGTTCGACAATTTTTACACACGTAGCATATACCATACAATTTTTCCTCATTTACGATCGATATCGCCTCCGAAGTCAATGATTTGTCAGATTAAGTGTGTCACATGTGTGAGCATTTGCGACACGTGACAGATTTGACCTTACCACTCATTGCATACCCACCAACGACGCAGGTTTCGCGAATATCCGTTGGTTTCATTTTAAATTTTCGTGTATAGGTAAAGTAACGAAAGCTGACGTGCATGTAGAAGCTACAAAAAACAGAGACGCCTACGGTGTTTGGGTCATGTGTATAGAATGAAAAACGGTCGTATTGCAATGATGCAATGGTAAGTTGAAACCAAGCAGTCTACAATTTAAAAAACCGCACCCGCGGTACAAATTTGTTTTCAAGAGAGATATAATAGCTGTTGACATTGAACCTACTAGTTGAGAACAATTGTTTTCTCATTAGGTGAGATCGTCAAGATCATGCTTATACTTGATTTCATCAAGAGTTATATAATTTCTCCCACCAAGCAACATTACCCCGGATAATTGTAGAAAAAAAGGGGATACAAATTTCTGAAAATTCGCAACCGGTAGGCGTTCTGCGTGGAACAGTCTTTGATTAAAAAAAGTTTGGCGTGCAACAGTTTCTATACCTTACGTTAAGGAAGCGTCAAAGGGGGTAAGTCGAATCATGAATAACGCAGGTATACGAGTAACGTATAAAAGGGGTAGAACGCTCTGTTCCTTATCAACGCATCTCAAGGATAAAACACCTTCAGGCTGCGCGACGAATTGCGTATATAAAATCAACTGTAAGGGTTGCTCGGGAGTATATATCGGACAAACATCCAGAGAACTCAGTACTAGGTTAAGTGAACACAAAAATCGAATCGGTAAGCAGCCACGCGATTCCAGTTAATATCAAACACTGATAAGAGATTCAGCACCAGCTGAACATGTGCTGGACACCGGTCACAGCGTATATCTTGATAACGTAGAAGTGATAAGGCGGGGAATAAAACCATACAGGGAACGACTTTACGCTGAGGCGGTTGAGATAACAAAGGCTGGTAAGAATGCTGTCAATAAGGTGGATGGGGCTGATATCTCCACAATCTGGCGTCCGGTGCTGCAGCGGATAAACATTATCGTGCGTAACCCCTGGTGTGCGCACCGATTACGCAATCGCGCTAATCTGTCAGCAGATGTCATTCACACCTGCCGAGACTAAAACAATTAAGGGATTATATGGCACGTAGGGGTAATGGTTCGTCAGTTGATATTGAACGCGCCTGTCCTTCTTAACGTGTACAGAACCCACCATGGACTGTGCAGTTCTTAACCAGCTTATGATTGGTCAGGTGAATGCAATTTAAGCTTGATCCCTGTTCGTACTGGCACCCTTGGTCTGACGAAGCTTCTGTGTCAGAAGCGAAACGTTACCAATAAACTACGGTCACAGATTCATTACAAACTTAATTTTTTCATGATTATGATTCCCCGATCTGTCACAAACATTTTCCATTACATTGCAGTCTTTGATTAAAATGCAAAAAACATTCACCATCCTTTAACTTTACTGATATCGTATTGTGTACTTTACCAACAATTACAAGCTAACACGGCAGTTTTATCGAAACATTTTCAATTTTCTGGTTAATTTGGTTCAACATTTAAATTAAAGAAACACTTGATAATTATTTAAATAGTGTTACATTGAAATAACAAAAATAAAAGTTCCAACCTTCACATCATACAAACCTATCATTAGCAAACATAAAAATTCAGACCAAATACATCACTGATATGTAATATCGGTCAAAACAATTTCAAACAAATTATTTCTGCATGTTCATTGTTATCATCCCTAATAAAAGCTAATGTGTGATAATCAGAGATGTAATCGCCTATCCATATCAGACACATCAATAACACATATTACATGATTTCGCTATTGTGTGGAAAGATGAATCAGAATAATTTATAATGGACATCAACAATTGCTACATCGAAATGTACCCGGTGTTTATATGGGCAATTATTCAGTTTAATTTGCCTAAGTTGTGGAACTGTTTTACCAATATGCATCATCAATATATTGGCATATTTGTTATGTAAGATAATTATTATAATAAAGAAAGGTTATACGTAAAATTTAGACTCCCATATCCTTGTTCGCTAAATTGTTCCAACTGTACTGCTAAAATTAAATTATTCGGAAATGTTTTTTAGCAAAAGAAAAACGCTTTCTACATCGAATTAAAGTCCTGGTAATAATACTGTTTTCTGTATATCCTACAATATTGAATGGTTTTTGAAGTGAAAATCATGCCATACATAAGTAAATATATATTCGATATTAGCCACTCAGCGACACTGCAAATTCCCCACTCCCGTATCAGCTGTCGCCGATATTTTTATTGTGTACGTGTCTGTTTCCTTTGGAATTCCCTCCCCGAAACTCTTGTCATCTCTCCCAGCATCGAAACGTTTATTCGAAATTTTTGGATACTTATTTGTTGCATAACGATTTGACGACACCTACGTATTGACTCATTGTAACTATACAACTTGACTATACTTGACATTACATGTTTATTTTATACCTATTTCCTGAACGAATATTTACTATGATATGGTAATTGTGAAGTTATGTGCTTTTTGTGACCATAAATTCTTGAATCTTGAATTTCGAATCCTAATGCAATTCTTGAATTATTTCCGAGTTTATTTAATTCAACTTGGCCCAGGAAACATGTTTAGCTATCACATTTTCGTTTATTTTATAAACCATTTATAAAACGTCGATACGTTTGTCTTTCTACAACATATGGCAGCAATGCAAAGTAATTATCATCTTAGTTGACGTGCAGTAAAATAGTTATTTCCTAATTTGAATAATCTATTGAGAAAATGTCATCGAATCCTTATATTTGTAACCTTCATACAGGGATAAAATATCGAAAGCTGCTCCGTGTATGTTCGCGTTATATATTATGCCAAATGATTTCATTTGGTTTTGTTTACTCCAGAATGACGAAACTGACATTGATGAATAAGAATGATATCATTGTTCATATTGTTCATTTGAGGCTACAGAAAATGTAGCCATCCTTTTTATACAAGAATCGATAGTTAGATAATAGAATATCTTCTTATCACAAATGGGCAAATCTGGCATCTAGATTTTTGCTATTAAGAGATTCTGATAAACCAGCGCATTGTTACACTTCGTAGACTTACAAATACCTCACCGTCCCGTCTCCTTAGAGCATGGGCGACATATCACGTAGCTTGGAGCGTTACCTTGAACTCGCACAGTGCAAATTGAATTACATACAATGAAATCTGAAGAACAAGAATAAGAAAATGAAGTTTGGAGCCTACATCACAGTTAACAGTAAATATAAAACTACATAACGGGATAAACAAATTCATACATGAATGTCAATGTTACATAATGTCTGTATAACCAATCGCTATGTGATTCTATTTTCAGAAACCGTGGTTCGTTGTACGAACCTTATATAACAGTGGCATACAAGTATAACTTTATTTAACACCTATCCTCTAATTCAAGGCTCACTGGAACCTATTTTACTATCCTAAATTGATGACGGCAAATAGCCAGAAACCGGTAGTGATGTGTAATTTCGGGAGATGTGACCAACACATGTATAACGGGATATTTGCACAAAAAACGTTTTATCATTAAAAGAACAAATTTTGCAAATTTTTACATATTATGTTTATTCAATTGTTATGACCGTTTCACTAGCTGTGAAAAATGTCAACCGACGCATTTCGCCTCTAGCGGTTTGAAAACAATTAGAACAAATAACATTTTTGTCACAAAATATTCTCAGGAAAGGTCAAATCATGCCTGAACGATCGATTATTGCCCAAAAAAACATTTGTGCAAGATTTGAAAACTTGTATCTTAGGTACGGGATTTTATTCATAGATTATATGCAGGTAAAAACTATGCTTTACAAGACCCACAAAAATGTACATTGGGTCGGATGGTAAAATATATCAAAATATTGTTAGATTATTTTGATATTTTTAGGTCATAGTTGTTTTCCCAACTGGCATGGTTGATATCGGACATTTCGTCGTCAAACTAGGTGACGTCATCAGTGAAACTTCTTTCAAAGCAACTGGGCGATGTGGTAAATTCGTGCAAGAACACTTCAAACCTTTTTCGCTCGTTGACCGTAATTATTTATATGTTCAAAAATGGAAACACTAGATTGATGCATTATTTGTTTGAATTTGACAGTGAATTTATACTTTGTACTAACTGCATTTATCGCAAGTTCAATTAACATAATCATTTTATGGAAAAACGAATATTTCATGAATTAGATCTCAGCGTTATTCTCAGATTCAGGAGTTTGATGGTATTTTAATATAAATGGAAGCTTAATGTAGCTTAAAATAAGTCATAAATTATTGGTCATAAAGTAGATCCTTTTTGATGTGAACGGTGAGGTTTAGCGACTATCATCTGCAACTTAATATTTCCTTTAACTATAGAAAAACCTCAAATAAACAAGTATAGCAACTAATAATTTTACATGGAAATGCACATATTCAAAACTACGTTTTATGCAAACAAGCTGGGCTTGTATGCTACTGTTGGATAAGTCTGGTACATCCAACCTAATCATTTAATGCAGTTTTATTAGCTACCCGAAAATAAACTGATGTATTAATCAGCATAAATTCAACTGCATCTAACATGTCTCATAAAAACTAGATAAATTGAGTTAACCTTTATTAGTGTGTGATTCTTGGTATGATGTTCTGAGCAACTTATTCCATCACAAAGAAAACGTTCATTAGTGCAGCCAAATTGATGGATAATAGCAAAACCAAATGTGAATTAGTTTTGTTAGCATTACCTTCGAACTTGCTTGAGATTACCCAATCAGTCCCTGCTCGTTTCACGACAAAAGAACCACCGAATAATCTGTCTGACTTTAAGTCTGCAAATGAGTTAAAATATAGTCGCGAATATTGAGACTTGTGTGGGGCAAAATTTTCATACCTGTTTGAAAGACGAATTGAGATTTAGATCCGAGAAATCATAAAAATGTGTATCGGATTGGTTTTTTAAAATCTTACATGAACTTAAGAGATTATTATTCCGAACTGAAGACCAGTTCAAATTCTAGGACTAGGTGGATTATTTTAAGATAATATTCAGTGAGCATATCTCATAGATTTGCATGATCCATCAAATATTATAACTAGTTTGTAACTTCTGATGTTGTTTGTAATTCTGTACGTCTTTAATAAACACGTGACTGCATACAAATGCAAAACCTCCGAAAGCTTTAACTAGAAATAGCTATGTTATACACAAGTAAGCGGATATTACACGTGTCTTTCTTGCCTATCAGGTAAATAAAACCTCAACTTAATTTGTTAAATTGCAATTGGTACAATATTGTTTTTCAACTGATGGTTATAATTGTTATTTTCTGTGGGACTAGGAAGATTACAGGAGGATGGAAAACAATGTTATAAATTGAAACCACTGTTAGATGGAATCTTCACAAGGGATCAGTATGTTAAAAAACAACATCACCGGTGATACTTCATCATCAAGTAAAAGCTCCCCAAAACTATCTTAGATGGTTATCTACAAAACCACTCTAACCTTAATCAACCAGTTTCCAAATTTTTACGATTAGCAAGTTAGTAATGCAGTTAACCTCCTGTAAATTTTAGGATATCCGATAAAAATATCAGACATCATGCTTTCATACACTACAATATCTCATATTAAATTCATCTCGTGATAGATAAATAACAAATTTTAAAATAAATGTAATGGCAAATATGTATTTTTAGCTGTATTTTGTTTTAATTTGTTATTTCAAGGTCCCGCAAAAATTGTGCAGTCGCTCCAAGAAACGCGCGCAATAGCAGGCGAATCAATTTTATTTGCATGTCAAGCAGAAGGGAATCCATCCCCTCGGCTTGTTTTTCGATGGAATGAGAAAGAACTAACTCAAAGCCAATCGGGATTTCAACTACGAATTACAAGCCCGGAAAGTTTGTCGTTGAGAGCTAAATTGGACGCGAATCACAATGGTGATGTTGTTTCTTGCATGGCACAAAACCAAATGGGATCGGACGTGTCAAGTGCACGAATCACGGTGTTCAGTGCAAATGAAAGTGAGTGTTCATGCTTCTGTAAAGTCACCTCAATACTTTTATTCATCTCAAAACTACTGGTAACTTCTCGTATTCATTCACAGAATAGTTGCTTTCAAAATCAAAGCAATAAAATACCTTGAAATTTACGATTTAATCTTCCATGATGCTATATGACATGTCATTCACGATGCTATTTTATAAATTACAGTTCGCACTGATATTAAAATTACAATTTCTTCTGTGATGTTTACATGGTTTCTTATTTCTCGCGTGCATTTGAGCCGAACATTTTGAAAGACAAATTCAACCACTTTTCTCACTGAAACGCGCCAATGTTGCGTGTTCCTCCCGGCAATTTGTGAATAATCTATTGCGAGAAAATTAGAAAATTTGTGTATCAGTTGCGCAGAACTAACTTATGAAGTGATTGACTGTTTAAAACAAATGAATGATTTCCGCGTTTTGTATAGACATGCTAAGATTAATCGATTATAAATTATCTGTGACAAATACAAATTAAAGATTTGACTAGATTATCTGTATACAAAGTGCTAAAATTTTAATACAATAATGTCGAAAATTTAGCTGGTTCTTGATAATATTATTTAATCGTTTTTAATTATTCATACTACACACACATCGACAAATTTACCAATAATAACGACAAACTTAGAATATTATTTAGAAATACGTTCCCGTGAGTCCTTATTCATTGGTAAACCGGTAAAGCTCGAATAAAACGATTAATTGATCCTAGAAAATTTCACTGCGATCCCACACAATCAATAATAATCGACCTTTGTATTGGTTTCGCAACAAGCACTCAATTGCGGAATCAATTTACCGACTTTCCAATTGGTTACAATCTTTGAGAGTGCAATGGCTTAATTGAACTTGTTGTTGTTGTTATTGTTGGCCTCCCTCGGTCGATGTCGACCATGGATGTAGATTACAATCGAATGAATATTCATGTTTTACAGCTTTTGGAATGACTAAACAGTCCGATTCGGGAGGAAAAATCTCTCCCGCAGCGCTTGCGACGACTGTCAGATCTCTGTTGTAGGGTGTCAGTTACACGCCGGCGGCATGATATGCGTTCAGCAGCCAAGAGCTGTATCTGCTCCTCCCCAGCTTCATTGAACTACGGAAATGTAAAAAAGCACATGCTCAAAACTTAAGTCTAATTGATAGGATATTTTACCTTAAAGGCATGCGGAATAAAACTTTTTCCGTATTAACCATTGCCATCGCGAAAATTGTTCTTCAAATTTTTATTTATTTTTGAGCTGATATTCGTGAATAGATCGTGATATTCAGTTAATAATGTTTATGATGGCTGAATTTTCATTCACAATTATTGTAAAATATATCAGAGCGCATTAAAATCGTAATGGTTTTCCAAAACTGGTATAAGACTACATTTATTCCTTTACATTTTGATGAACGTTTAACGATGAGTGAAAAATTATGCAAAAAATACTTGCACCCACCCATCGGATACCGCGATTAAAAATAATTATTGTCCCTCTTCTCCGAAACAAATTTATTTTGTAAAAATATACAAAAAATAACATTGTTTTTTGACAAAAATCAAATGGGATAATGTAAAACTCGATGAGATTATGCGACAAATGGGAATAAATTTTTACACAAAATGAACCGTCTCAGATTTTTCAAGCGAAATTTCAAATGGAAATTTGCAGCCAGATGTCTTTTTTAGGGTTTACTTTCCGTTTCATGAATTCATCGAGTTTATACTCAAAGATGTACAAATTACATGTTTATTCGATGTACTGTGTTGCTCTCTCCACTTTACTTTGACCGCACAACCGGTTACTGGTTTTTTATCATATTTGAGATATGGCGAGAACAAATGGTTCAGAAAGCCTAAAACTGTGATAAATGCGGTTTATTGTGCTTATATTAGGGGACATTTAAAATAAGATTGAATAACTATTTTTTGAAACATATACATGTATTCATTTCATGCATTCGTTACACAAATTATTAGTATGTATCATCAAATAGAAGGGTGATTTCCAGAAATGTTCGTTGGAAATCGCACAAGTATTTTACTATATTTTCCCGAGTAGGGCGAAAAAGAGCTAGTTATTCTTATTTTGAAATTTTACACGGTTTCGTTGACCACGTATTGAGATTAAAGATTTGCTCCAAGGAACTTATTGTGAAAGGCAATATTCGTAACAACTCGCTTCCATCCGTAGAACGTTTTGGATGAAATTTCTTATAAAATCATCTCCATAATATCAGGTACAAATTATTTGTAAGTCAAAATTAAACAGTCTTTAGCAACGTGCCAAGAAGTACAATAAATTCTCTATTAATCGGAAGTTTGTTTTGATTAATCATACAATATCTACCTCCAAGTGAAACATTTATATGAATATAATGATGGTACTTGCAGGCAACCTTATACGCCTACATTTTTAAATGCACAAAACGATTCCAAGTATTGACACCCAAAAAACGATTGGCTTTACACAACCACCGATTCTGCCCGAAAATTTCTCCTGCAAATGGCATTCAATCAATCACAGACTGCATTGTAAAACCGGACGCTGCTCAAGCCTAGTGCTAGTGTTCACTCATGCTCCCAAATCAATAGCATCTGTTCGTGAGTTGTACAAGCTGACCTTGATGTGGAACAATCATGCAAGTTCGCGAGCGAACGAACAAATTGTTTCCATTAACTCTCCACTGATGGTCGGTTTTAAGCGCGCACGATCCCCTACACGAATTTGTTTGTTCAGGCATTGATAGCAATGGCAGATTAGCAATGTGACAAAGCCAATCAATTCCCTTTATAAAATTATGTGATTGAATTGTGGAAGCGTGGATTGAATTTAGGAATTATGTAATTAATTTTGATATGATGATTGCAGAATTGCTGCAAAACTCAAGACAAGCTTAAAGGATAAAAAGAGTTGATTAATATGAACGGAAGTCAAGCAAATTAGAATGGGAATAATTTCTGTCTCGCTTCTTTAAATTAAATGTTAAAACGTTGGTCAAACATTAACTGAGTAAAATAGATTGAATATGTATGTCGGTTGATTGGTAGCACAATATGTTAGATGGCGAACCTTCTAGAACTCTAGACCTTTAATAAAATGGTTTGCGTAAAGCAACGCTTCATGATATTTACGGAATTCAATTTAATGCTTGAACGCGTATTCGTTTTCCTGTTCTTATATCTCAAAAGGTCTCGAAAAATAAGTATATTCGTTGTTAAGTAGAAATTTTATGCAGCAGAATTAACCGAGAAACATATATTCAAGATTGACGAGGAAAATTTGTTAGGAAATGCAAACCAAATCATTGTGTATATCGTCAAATCATGTGGAAAACTATTAAAATGTTCTATGCTTATTTCATACAGACTTGAGTCGATATAACATACAGAAACAGGTTGGGTTGAAGACTTTTAGTGAAACACAACATCTGATTTCCCTCGTTAAACTATTTGCGAAACAAATTTATATAGAAAATAATAATCGTCACTGACATTTTGATGCTGCTCAAATCTCCAGCTCACAAAGCACAATTGAGTAATTTTAAAAACAAATATTTTTTTAAATTAAGCGAATGATTTCGATTGTATCCTGACGAACATATTGGTTTAATGATGAAAGGTGCTCATATGCATGCATTTCCATCACACATGCAACGACCGGTTGTGTGCTGTTTGCACTCATTAGGTAGAAATTGTAAAATCTGGATCCGCATGCCTTAAATCAATGGAGCAATAGTATAGAAAATGAGATTGTAAGCAACTGTTGGATAAGGATAAAGCTTTTTAAGCAACTGTGCTCAAACATGCAGATGAGGTTAAACCCTCGGTAATGAAGATAAATGATCATTTGCATGAATTTTCATCACAGATATTCCAATACGACTAGTTTCGTGTTTCTTGCACTCTCCGGGTAGAAAGTGGATGTGCAAGATCAGCATGAATTGAAACAGAGGAGAAATGGTTAACGTTTCGAGCTTGTAAGCCATTGTTGTATACGGTAGAATATTGGCTTGATGTTTTCCCCGGATATCAATATTGTTTGATGTATTCGCACGATCAACCGTTTCTCACTCGCGACTCAACTGTAGATGACATTTTGGCCGAGCGTACTTGTTTTACTTGGAGCAATCTACCGATTGTGTTGTAAACTCACCAAATCAGCAGATGTTTGAGTGCAGTCTTGATGCCTTTTTGACCCTTAACCAGTGCATCGAGGAACACTCTTGACCCCATGCATTTATATTTGTCCTTACACCAATCCAAAACAATTTCCGCCCTTTGGATTTTTCCCTGATTCATAAAGTGTTCAGTAAACAACCAAATCACGTTTTTGCTTGTTATATTATTCGTAGTTCTCATATTATTTTGTGTTTTTTTGTAAAGCTATATGCTTTTTATACCATTACACTTGAATGGACTTCAATTTAATCATTTCAATCTGATTAAGTTAAAAACCATTTGCTTGACATTTAAAAATAAATGACACTAAGCCGTATAAAATAGCAATGTTTGGTAAACTCATAACTGGTAGGGAATATATATTCGTTTGAAAATGTTAATTGACAATGCATTTTCTTTAGGAACTACAGTGAACGTTTTTTTTACATGTTAGCTGAAATTAAGTTTTTCAGGTTTGCCTCAGTGAGAAAACTTCAATAAAATCGTGAGGAACAGCATATGCGATTTTTCGATGTTTTTTTTATCAATTTGACTGAGGAATTGACTATGTTAGCAACTAGAGGCTTTTTTTAATTCTCAAACTAATAAGCTGGCCTCGAAACTACTCGAGCTTAATATGCCATTGCAATCTATCGTGAAGAATTTGATGCACGTTAAAGGTTCTATTTTAAAAGCCGGTCAAATTTACCGGGGGACCAAAAGCTGATTGTTTCGTGTCCTTAAGCTGTTTGGCATATAATTTGCTTAGTTTTGGAAGTGCTCATTGCAGTATTTACTTACGCAAGTGACGATATTTTAAGCTTTTTAACTTTAACCTTTCGACAGTACACGTCGAGTTAAGTGATGTGTCAATCCTTGACAAACTGCGTGCCCAAGATGAAATCAGCTTTGCAGTTCGACATAATTTCGAAAGGTTTCAAATCACATTTGTAAGGACGAATGTTCTTAGTAAAGCGACGTCGATCATTAACATAAATAACAGTCAGATTAAACTTAGCACTAGATACATTAGATTTCTTGTGGATGACCTAATATCGAAGCAGATCGATCTCACTAGCGGTGTTTAAGAAGGATCGGTGCTCCAACCAATTCTGTTTCTGATCTGCATGAATATTTTCCCAACACCAAACCACAGTAAGATGGTTCTTTTCCTGAAGAATTAGAAATGTTCGGGCGAATCAGCAATGTCGATGAATTGTTTTTGCTACAAAACGACATGAGCGCATCATCAGAAATAAAACTGATTTTGATCATGCAGATCCGTCGCGATCCTGGCTTTTCCTACCCATACGAGCTCGACGTTCAAATTCTGGAGTACACAGCCGAATAAAAGTACATAGGAATCTGAATTTGTGTTATTTTGAAAAATGGTCTATAATGCGAAGCCGTTTACAAACTCGTGTCTTGGCTGCTAGATATTTCACGGCGGATATTTTGACATTGTTCGCCGGGTTATTTTTATATCTTGATAAACCATTTTACAGACCTGGTTTTTACACTTTGTTGCCCAAGCCTACACACCACGGCATCAAAACGATATGTTACTTCTGGACGGTTTATATCATAGAGCTTCAACGCTATTTATAGTTTTGAAAATAGGCAATACACCAAGTGACTCAGGAGAATGAATCTGATTATGTTTTCGCAAAGCTTATCATCGCATAGAAAGTACTTACTTCCGTTTCCCAACCCTAGGATAAATTATTCCAACTTCAACATTTTAGAAACATCTGAGATCATGGCGGCATTTTGGAAATACCACATTACAAACGGAACCGCCTCATTTATATTTGTTCGGTGCCTGTGGGTTTTGCTTCGAATACCCTTCCTTCTAATTTGCCAATCGCAAACAGTACAGTTTTACTAAATCAAAACTTGAAGACTATATGAGAGCTTACTATGATTTCATACATAAACTATTAATAAAATATCTTAGTCACTTGTTCCCTTACTACGACTGTGTGATTATTGTATAGATATTTGTTTTTTCAACCATAAATCTTACATCTTGACTGGCTTATTTTATATCTGTAATTACTGAGCTTCTGTAGTGAAAAAACTGTTTTCGAGCGAATAAAATCTTTATTCTGTACCAAGCTGACGCGATTGAACAATACCTAGCCAAACGCACGCAATGTGAGTGGAAACAATCCCAGTTTATTTTCATACACTTGCTTACTGCTTGCTATTGGGATATAGATTTGTTAGATTTGTCAAGTAAAACAACAACTTACATCTTGTGATTTATTTCCCTACGATATATGCCATTTGAAACTAGAATTAAATTTAATTAATTTTCCCACTCCGTTGAATTTTTGTCAATTCCAGAAGCCTGAATTCATTTTATGCTTGAATTGGAATTGCGAGTAATTCCGTGCACAAAATCAGTGAAAACATTTCTGACAGAAACTTATTTATATTCAACCGAATAGTCATTATAGGCACAACGTGTCAAGATTAAATTTTCTTTGTTCGTAATCATTTCGCTCCATCTAAATTGTAGAATTGTGCATGTCAAATTACTGAAACGTTGAACATCATTATACACAAAATGATATATAGAAGAGTCATAGATTATCAGTTAAAATTCGGTACAAACTAATAAAATATGATAAATGTTTTATTTTTATTTTCACAGTTTTCAAATATTTTATAGCAAAGAAGCAAGCTAAACTGATGATAATTTCGAAAAATTGTGTAGTTATTAAATAGTGTAAATATTAAAGCTCATTTGCATGCATCTCTATCACACACAAGTGTAAATAATATTATTTTATTTTTAAATGCAACTTGTTTAATAAACATGACACATTAAAAACGTTTAAACACATACGCTTGATTGAAACAACAGTTTTTTTCACAATCTTCAATCAAATACAGAAAGATATTCTTCATTTCAAGTCTCACTGACTCTAAGATTACTGTCTCCACCTGATGACTGCGAACAGCGAGAAACCGATTATGGTGTGGAAGGGATGGGGGTGTGAGCACCGGAAAATATTGGTCATTTATTAGCATCTTGACTCGGAATCACTTTGTGATTACGTATTTGAACATCGTGGTTCGTTGTACGACCTTTATTTAACAATGTCATTTGAGTATAACTTCGTAAAACCATATTCTGCTTCACGTTGCTTGCACACGTCAGATAGTTCAGTAATTGAAATTATTGAAAAGCATACAAATATATAAATATTTTGAATGAGTGACAATATTTTCATCAACCTATCCTGTCTAATTACGCAATGAGTGCGTTTACCTGATCCTTACCCGTTTGGGGAACAAGTTTCATTTTTCACTATTCATTTCTTGTTTTCGATCAATATTATACCATGCCAATTTCTCAGATTAATCAGTTCAGGTTATAAACGAAAAAAAATAAATTAAACTCACATTTATAGGTATCTAAACGTGAAGAACTAAGTAATATATGAAATTTTCGTTTTTACAAATATTTGAAATATTTTTCAATAATAAAATCCTCGCCTCATTTTGTTCACTTTGATATCCTCGACTTTGATTGATTTACGCGGGAGTTTGAGTCGTTGAGTAAAAGAACGTTTTCTACGCACGACAATAGATTTAATTAATTAATCCTTGCTCAAATGTTCAATGATCGATCGAAAAGATAGTGAATTTGTCGCAAAATCGGAATAAATTGACAAATTAGCGTTGACAGAGGTTAGAAGCAGATTTTACAACGGAAGTTGAAGTGATTTGTAGGTCAATTATCCATTAAAGATAACTTCAAATTGCTCTATAGTGAGCTTGGCATTATTCTGTTATTCCTGGCGAATTGAGAAGCTGCAATCAAGCGAAATCGTTTTATTTCAATAAAAATTCATCTCACTTTGTTCTAGAAAATATGACAACCATCAACTTTTATGATAATAATAAATAGTTTTATATGTGGACGTTTTATTTCCTTGTTCGGAGAACATTATTCAGTTTTATGATAAGCGCAAATAACTTGACATTCATGAATTATGCCCCATCAAATCTGTATATTACTTAATTGCTTTTTTCCACTTCAAAATCAAGCTCCTCCTGGAGGGTTTCCGAAAGTTATTCAAGATCCATCGGCCACGATAAGCCAGATCGGATCATCTGCACAGATACAGTGTGAAGTCAATGCTGAACCACCTGCGACAGTCAGCTGGATCAAGGATCATTTCAATTTGGTGGATCTTACCCAGTCACGTTATCGCATTGTCGGTAGGAGCAAGATAATTTTTCCGATTATCTGTTTATAAACGTGTACTATTAGCAAGGCGATCATATGGACTGCATAAAACGTTTCATACTGCTTGTCTTTAAAAAAATGATATATGGTAAATTTCCTGTTTTCAACCAAAATTGGTTTAACGATGAGCTAGCATAAAGGAGACACTTCTTTTCATAACCGAATTCACATAAATACTTTTAACGTTTCAAATCACCATGTTGGGTCAGCATTGATGTGTTATTGTTATTCTCGTCATTATCAATATCGCTATCAGTGAGTTAAAGTTACGTGAAAAGCAAGGATACTATCACACCCAGAAATAACATTATTTGTTTCAAACAAAGAATTTCAATCATCGATTTGTGCTGCAGCTAAAAACATATCAATTTGAATCCAATTATTTAAAATGCTCCTTCTGTTTACAACCCTATAATCCATTATTTTAACACTCGCTCACTCAGGGCGTTTCTCTGAAATGAAAATGCATTTAATATCCATGTATTGTTACAAAATATTTATATTTGATGTATGCATTTCATTCACTCACTGCTGATGACCGGTGTTTTGTACTGTTCGCACTCATCACGAGGGTAAAGTACGATCAGAATGCTCGTGCATTGTTTAGGGGTAAACAAATCTTGATTTTAGAAGTCACTACTGGATAAACCTTGCAGAACCATATTTTTAATCACAGTGTCTTAAAAAGAAGAAGTTCATGAAATTAAACCCATTAAGTTGAAAAACAAATTTCATGTTTCCATGCCTTTCCATCACACACACACCATTGCTGCTTTCCTGCTACTTGCACAGATCAGGTATGGACAGGATGATTGGGATCCGCTGAAGTAAAATACCGTTGAATATAGTTGTCATCGTCTAAAATTACTGTTTTTAATAATACTTTTATTTATTGAACCTAACTAAGTTGATTCTATCTGCAAGCTGATTTCGTTTTCTTCACGAGAGGTTATTTAATCTCCAGCTAACAATCACCGTTTATTTCTGTCATAAAACCAATGAAAATATTTTTAAACAAAACATTCAGAAGTCGGAATGTACCAATTCCAATCAAAGACACGGTTTAAAACTATTTCATATTAATACGCACATGTTTACAAATTTCGCACTATTATCTTTTGTGTTAAAATGTGTTGACACGATCCATGATGCCTGTACTCTATAAATGATTATTTGTGTCTAATTTTTCAAAATCAGTAAAAAATGTAATAAACAAGAGCACTAACGTTTTATCCTCACGTCGCTTGTTTATGTCAGGAAATTATCCTAGTCAAAGCTTTCAATGTCGCGCATTAATTAAGCCATTCAGGATCGCATTTGTGTGGCCGTCGTCATATACAAAGCCTAGCCAGCTTGAATAAAATCAGTTTCAAATTTTTACTAACTGAGCTAATAAACACCCGCTTTGTGAAACAGCGCTCATTATCGATCGGATAATTTGTACACATTCGCTGTCATAAACATAATTATATGCTTCGGTTCAACTAGAAAAATCTAACTGAAATGCTGCAGCAATAAATCATTTATTAAGTCATGAATTGTATGAAATATTTAGATGATGACACAATAATAATAATCAATATTAATGACTGGATATTTTCAAGTTTATAAATATTGAGCAATATATTAAATCTCGTCAAATATTGTGGAATCTATCACCGAAAGTAAAACTAAAATTAGAACAACTTCATTTTATGAAAACATGTCGAAATAAAAAATGGAACAAATTAATATAAAAAATGTTGTTGGCCTCCTTCGGTCGATGTCAACCATTGATGTACATCAAAATCACGTGATATTTTTTATGTTCGACAGCTTTTCATCTGACTAAACAGTCCTATTAAAGAGTGGCAAAATTTCATGTAGCTCTCGCAGCGATAGGCAGTACTCGGTCGATCGGGATCGATTGCACTCCGGCGGCATGATATGCGTCAAGCAGCTAAGAGCTGTATCTGCTCCTCCCCAGCTTGCAGTACACGCTTTACACAATGCCTTCAATGTGAGCGGTCAAGAGCAAGTTCTTCCAAACTGGCCGGGTCAATGCCAAGAGCTTTCATATCTCTTTTGCAAATGTCTTTGTACCGCAAGTGCGGTCTACTCAATGGTCGAATTCCTAATGCAACTCACCATAGAGTAGATCTTTTGGAATACGACCATTTTTCATTCTGTAGATGCTGCCCAGCCATCACAAGCGGCGCTATTGAGTTCATCAAAATTAGATGGAGTATTTGGATATTCAATGGTTGGCAACCGCTCAACATGTTCAATACATGCGGTAAAAGATTACTGACCCTTGAGTAGAGACAGTTTTGTCGACAATCGGGTTACCATATACACACATAATGAGAGCCGTTTTAAGTTTGTTTGGACCAATGACTCTCTTGATTCCCGTGAAAATTTTCAGTATCGGCAGGTTTTGGATACTGCGGCTAATTTCAGTCCAATAGTCATTTGCACATCGTCTTGTAGTCTGTTGAACCTTATTTCTAGCTGCTCTTAGAAGTCGTAAGTTTTCATCTGTTGGCATACATCTGAACTTCAAGAATGCTGACCGTTTCTCATCCAACACAGCAGTCATCTCAGCTTTTACTTTCGTAGTGGGAAAAGACATTTAGTAACATTTCTTTCGTTTTGGTTATCAAATTTAATTAAAATAAACTGACGAGCGAGGACGATTGTAAATCATGGATAGCATAAATGTAATAAAATTTGAGCTTGCTTTTGCAATATAGGATTTTAACGCAGTACAGGATAAATACACGCAAATAGTGAATTCACGTATTACAGATTAAGGGTTTGATCAATAGTATAGTATAGTATAGTATAGTATAGTATAGTATAGTATAGTATAGTATAGTATAGTATAGTATAGCATTGTATAGTATAGTATTTTGTAGTATAGTATATAGTATAGTATAGTATAGTATTTTATAGTATAGTATATTATAGTATATAGTATTTTATTAGTATGTATAGTATGTATAGTAGTATAGTATAGTTAGTATAGTATAGCATAGTATAGTATAGTATAGTATAGTATAGTATAGTATAGTATAGTATAGTATAGTATAGTATAGTATAGTATAGTATAGTATAGTATAGTATAGTATAGGATAGTATAGTATAGTATAGTATAGTATAGTATAGTATAGTATAGTATAGTATAGTATAGTATAGTATAGTATAGTATAGTATAGTATAGTATAGTATAGTATAGTATAGTATAGTATAGTATAGTATAGTATCGTCTAGTATAGTATAGTATAGTATGTTCTTGTTATTAGTATTGTATAGTATAGTATAGTATAGTATAGTATAGTATAGTATAGTATAGTATAGTATAGTATAGTATAGTATAGTATAGTATAGTATAGTATAGTATAGTATAGTATAGTATAGTATAGTATAGTATAGTATAGTATTTATTTCAAGAACTAATTTCTTCGAATCATTTTTTAAATAAAAAGAGAGAGCTAAACATTGTCATTTGAAACGCATCCTCCTAATGTACATAAATGTGAAACATTTTATTTATTCTCAAGAGGTCAACAACAGAATAATGAATAAATTTTTCGTATGAAACATGTTCAATGGATATTACCCACAATTCGATTGTTCTAATAACCGAGAATTATATTGACTATTTTTGAGTAGGTTTTCGTTGACCGATCGAGAGTTCCTCTGACAATTCACTGGTAAAACTTTTATAGTGAATATAACGAAATTTACAAGTACGAAAGTCTATAAGTCAGAATAACGTTTAGACTTCGTTTACTAAAAACACAACACTACGTCGTAAAAAGCACAAATTTCTCTAAGTCAAATAAAGCGCCATTAAAATATACTGCACCAATTATCACAGCATGCAATATGAAATTCTATATAAATATATTGTAAATATTATTTACTATTTTTTGTAAAACAATTACAATGATGTTTAAGCGATGATCGATAAAACCAAATAAAATTATCTCTCGCCTCATTTCGGTACAAATTGCACGCTTCAACAAACTATTGACTTCCGATAAACGGTCGCGTGACATCTGTCATAATTTTAAAACGGAAATTCTTACCGCATTTTATTGATTTAATTTTGTTTACTATTCCAAGGTAATTCAAAGTAATTCAAGATTTTTAATGGTCTAAAAAGCAACAAGCTCAACAACAAACAGAGGATGGTAAAAATTGAAATTTAAGTGTATAGATAACATAAGGAAGTAGATTAGGCAGTATATAAGTGTTCGGGAAACGAATAATTCCATATAAATTAGTCTAATTTTGTTTTAAATTCAAGCAAGCTAATGGAGTGAACAACGGTTGAAGGTAAACTGTTCCAATTTAAACAGACACTGGCAGAGTAAAAATACCTTCTACAGTTCAAGCGGAAATGTAGTACCACCAGCACATATTCATGGGTCCGATAATTTATCGTATCCCTTCGCGTGAATAAATCCTGTAAGGGATGGCTCTGGGTATGGAATGTTTTGTTAAGTAAGATAAAGTCTCCTCTGATTCGTCGATAGGGAAAGTCGAACAGATTCAGTTGAGCTATCCTTTCTTTATATGGTTTGTTTCGGATGCTGAGAACAAGTTTTGTTGAGGGGTGATTGATTCGCTGTATACGATCCACATCCGTCTTGAACGACGGCGACAATGACTGGTCTGAAGTTTGTATTCATAATCCTTGGGAATATCTTGGACAAAAATGAGTAGATCAAGTAGGTGACAGTTGAAATTTAAGCTGCGAAATAATACCTCTATACAATTGGTAGCTGTGAGCCAGTTTCATCGAAAAGAGTAAGATATACTGAATATTTTGATAGCTCATTTTGTGTTACTCAAAGGTTTTGACAATGAACGAATATAAATTCACCCAGATTTTCAATCCGAACAATGTTTGTGGTCAACTCATTTCCTATTTTTAAGGAACGGGTTCGTTGGTGATTGAAAATTTGGAAGAATCGGATTCTGGTTCCTATGAGTGCATGGCGAGAAACACGGTTGGCACTGTGCTCAGCAATTCTGGACACTTGCATGTTCGGCGTGAGTTTTCAATCGAAATATATAAGCAGCTCGGTTTTACAACATTGCAATAATCACCTAATAAATGAAAGGATCCTTCACCAAAAACATTTGTTGATAAAGCTTTACACTCGCAGCCAAAATCTACATTTTATAACTCACGCTGGTGCCATCTTATTCTAAAATGTGCAGCTGCGTATTCTGTTCATCCCTATTTTAACTTCAAAACTATAAATTTCAACTCAACATATCCAAATATCTAACACTGAAAACATTGAATTAGACGCGTTCTTTGAAAATCAATCGTTTTCGGTCTAATTTTGGGCAAAGATTCAGTTCTCTGCTCATGTTTCTTTGATGAATGAGCTTACAGCGAAATTTCTATAAAAACCTATTTTGTGAAAATCAATTTGACGGATATAAATCAATACAAAATATACAACACAGATAGACGAGATAAAAAATGTTGCAATGTGTATCGGCTTACACAGCCATAGTTAGATTATGCGATGATAACCTGAGAGTTTTGTAAAGCGCCAAGTTGTTGTTGCTGGCATCCTTCGATCGATGTCGACCATGAATGCACATCACAATCGTATGATTTATTTCATGATCAGCAGCTTTTCCAATGAATAATCATTCTGATTCGGGATGAATAATTTATCCTACAGAGCTCGAAAAGATAGTCTGAACTCGGTCGATCGGCATGATCTGGGTTCCGCAGTAAATAGCTATGACTGTTCCACCCCAGCTTGCAGACGACGCTTTACACAATGCCTCCAATGTGAGCGGTCAAGAGCAAGTTTTTCCCAACTCGCAATCTCAATCCCAATAGCTTTAATATCTCTTTTGCAAACGTGTTTGTACCGCAAGTGCGGTCTGCCCAATGGTTGACTTACTAATCGCAAATCACCATAGAATAGATCTTTCGGAATACGACCATTTTCCATTCTGTAGACATGGCCAAGCCACCGCAGGAGGCGCTGTCATAATAGGGTGAACATGCTCTGTAGACAAGCTTTTGAAAGCACTTTAACATTAGTCACTTTGTCCATCCACGATATGTTTAAGATACGACGGATGATTCGTAGATGGAAAGTATTTAGCTTCCGTTCATATCTTACGTGGGTGGTCCAGGTTTCACTGCTGTACAGTAAAGCATTTAGTACGCATGCGCTGTATACCATCATCTTTGTCTATACAATCAACTTGCGGGTATACCAAACACGTGAGTTCAATCTGGGCAAAATGACAGCTGCTCTGCAAATCCGATTTTTAATCTCCGTGTCTAGCGAGAGGTTATCCGCAAAGTTTGAGCCAAGATATGTGAAATGATGTACTGGTTCAAGCTGACAGTTTCCAAAAGTAATGATTGGATGCGATACAGTCCCTTGACTTAGGACTTCGGTCTTGCTCATGCTAATTTTAGGCCCAAAGTCTTTGCATGCCGACGAAAAACAGTCCATTTGCGACTGTAGGTTCTCTCGGGAGTGAGCAATAAAGGCTGTATGGTCGGCAAACAACATGTAACGGATTATCACAACCCGTGCTTTGGTTTGTGTTTTCAACCGTTTCAGGTTGAAAAGCATACAATCACTTCGCGTGCGTATGTAAATGCCTTGTGTTCTCGTTCAAAAGTGTGTTTCGGTAGCAGAGCGAAGAAAATGCCGAATAGCGTGGGAGTAAGAACACACCCTTGTTTGACGCTTCAGTGAATTCCAAAGGTTTCTGAACAACATCCGTTAAAATGGACTGAGCCTTTCATGCTTAAGTGTTTGGGCAGCCTTGAGGGGCAGCCTATCAGATCAAGCATTTTGAAAAGACCCTCCCTGGGGACGTAGTCGAATGACTTTTGTTAAATCAATAAAAACAGCGTATAAGGGCATACGCTGTTCCCGACAATTGCAGTTGTCTCAGGGAGAAGATCATGTCAACGGTTGATCTTCCCCTGCGGAAGCCACATTGAGATTCGGAGTGAAATCTACCAGATAAAACTTGTAGCCGGATCTGTATGAGTTTAGCAAACAATTTGGTTACAACATTGAGAACCAAGTAAACCGCGTGAAAGATTCTACACAAATAATCAAAAATTTATGATATGTGGGTCGTATGTCAGATGGTTGCTGATGCGTCCATACGGTTGGCATATTTAATGAACTCTCCGGTCGAACTTTGAACGCCTCAAAGATAAATTGAATGCAGATAGTGTTTCTAGCTCGAGTTTATAATATTAATTGCGAAGATTGCTGTGATGTGTACATATTACAGACAGGCAGACATGAAACATCTCACTAGGATAGAAGAGCACACGAATCACATAAGGAAACGTTCACAAAAAATGACAGTTCATCAGTCTTTAATCAAAGACTTAGCTTCCGCCACAGTTTAGTCATAAAAAACATACATTTACTGCGGCGTATCATTATGAAAAGTCTGCATGCAGAGGCAGTGGAAATCATGAAGGCTGGAGGACATGCGGTCAACAAGTTAGTTGGAGCAGAGATATCAACGATATGACTCTTGGAACTACAAAGAACAAAAGTATTTTAATCTGAAATTATGTTTATTTTTATTATAATTTTGATACATTTAACTTTAGTGATATTCGCCACGCTCGTTTAATCGTACACCGTGAGTCAGCGTTGGTTGACCTTGACCGGAATTAAGTTGCGAGGGGTAAATAGGCCAATAGAGTCGGTCTTTTGATTTTAATAGGTTCTTTAGATGTAACACCATTCAAAGGTTGTGGATAGAGTGCTATATCATTACCCACCTGTGCTGGCTGTAACAATAAGTCTAACGCATTTATTGTGTCTGGGGTAAAGCGTTACCCAAAGCTGCTCTAACCGATTTCATTTCATTTTCATGCTAAAAATATTTGCCGAATTTAGTTTCATACAGATTAATCACACACGTTTACAGCTTGCTTAACATTTTTTGTGTAAAATGGTGACAGCCCTTTTTTGAGTCACATCGATGCTCATTATCCGTCTCCAGTTGATTGACAGATGTATTGTCATAAATTCAGTCCGCGGAAAACGGTATCTTATATTATCTAGAATCGCAAATTCGAGAAGGGAATTCAACAAAAAATAACTAAAGAAATACAGTTAACAACGTTTTAGTGTGGCCAAATGATGAGCCTGTTGCTTTGTCTCAATAAATGTTCGGGATAATTTGCTTATCTGGGGTTGTTACGGATTAGAATATACTTCAATCGTGACACCCATAAAATTGGTCTGCAAATTAGGTTATCTGATGCACAAACCGTAAAAGTGTAAATGTTGAAAAATTCCGCCTAATTTGAAGGATAATATTTTTAACATACTGAACGACAATCTACAGCGATGAAGACATACGCGAAGGAATCATTGCTAAAATAAGCCAAATAAATATTATGAGCGATCAACCATAGGCAATCAGACAAAATATGTTTTTCATTAGGCTGTGTTTTCTTTAGTATAACAAGTTTAACTGTCCCTCACTCGAGACTCAACTGTAGACGACATTTTTTGCCATGCGAGTTTGTTTTACTTGGAACAATCTTCCAGATAATGTTGTAAACTCACCAAACCAGCAAACTTTCAAGAGAAGCCTTGATGCCTTTTTGACCCTAAACCCGTGTATCGAAGAAAACTATACATCTTAACACCATACACCTAAATTTGTTATCCTACCAATCGAAAACAATTGCTGCCCTTTGGATATTTACTTGATTCTTGAACTGCTCAGTAAGCAATCTAATCCCATTTTCGCTTGTTATATTAATCGTTGTTGTCATATTATTCTGTGGTTTTTTGTAAAGCTATATGCTTTTTAGACCATTAAAATTGAATTGAATTGAATTGAATTGAATCGCCACTCTCTGAGTTAAATTTGTATGAATATTACTCCGGTGCATATAAAAAGAATTACTTCAGCAATTAACTTTTGATGCAATGGTTCAAAGGCAACTACGTAGAAAATAACTCATGTTGTTAACGATGTTTCTCTTTGCATATCATACGGCGAAAGAAACACGTGACAATTTAACATTCAGTAACTCCATACGCCGTATTTTAGTGGCCGTAGCACCATTAGAATTATTCAATGTCTCACTTCAGGAAGTTCGTTAACAAGCCCATGAATTATCTTGTGTTCCGCATAACAAGTTTTAGGTAACGCCGTGCTTGTTCGTGAAGCAACAATTTAATCCTTTCTGAATATCTTGTATATTTGGTGGTATTCGCTTGTAAATGATTTTGATCTAATTGTCATTTAGTGTTCCGGAACTTCTGAAAATTTTGTGTGCTACTATTAATTACCGATCTGACCGAATTTATTCTAAATTCGTAGTTAAGTCACCGGTAAAAGCTGGTTATTTTTCTCAAGCTCAAAGATGCAACTCAACAAATGCTATTGGTGCACATTTTTGAATAAATTCACAAAATTATTCATACACATAAATAACGTGTATTCATAACTCACGATTCGAATAAATGATATGATAATATGGGTTGCCAAATCCATCTGAAATAATTTCATCTCATCCCCAGATAACCTAACCATAATTTACCACTTTCTACAAAAGCAAGGTGAGACCATATCGTGCGCTTGAGGCATGTGCTCACGAATGTTGCATGCAATTTCGATGAACATGAATAATTAATCTTCCACACCTTGCTTATCATAAACTCAAAAATCATCCGTTTTCACAATCAAGGTATACAATTTCCACCGAGTATTCATGAAATGCCTGATTGGGTCAATGTCGCACCAGGACAGCGAGCCAATTTAACATGTCGCGCAGGTGGATTTCCGATTCCTATGGTGTGGTGGTCAACTGCAGGCAATCCGGTAGGACCACAATCTCTGGCCCAGGCTGGTTTAACTGAACGTCCGCTGACGGAACCGGAGCCATATGAGGCAACTTTACGTTTGACAGACATCGCTGAATCACAGAATTATTATTGCATGGCTAAAAACGCTCTAGGATTGGTGAGGAGAAATGTCAGTGTCGCTGTGACGGGTAAGCCGAAGGTTTCACCACATAAATAATCTTAATAAAGTTGTCCGTTTGAAAGATATTCTCAAAATAAGTTAACGAGATCTTAGATTAAGGCAGTAACGTTTCAAAATTTCGGTTACCTGTTTCGATCAAGCTTCTATCAAACGTATTCACATTAATAAATAATTATCTGTTAAACTTATATGAGTATTTCTCAAATCGTTTTATCGGATCCTTTATAATGTCGAACGGTAACAAGTGCTAATAACTTTATAACAAAAAGTATAGATACGGACATTATAATTCATATGAAATAAAATGTTGATGACAGGTCGAATGAAGGATTCAAATTATTGAAATATTTATGGGTTATGATGGTAATTGCCCACGCACACTGGATCCATTTTACACATCCAACAAGAAAACCAAAACGTAGTTGACAATTCAGAAATAATGAGCTCTTCGGTTATCTATTCAGAGGCAGTACAAGTCGTATTTTAAAGCATTATAAATTGTGGATTTGAGACGGCTGTTAATAAGAAGCATGGAGCCAGCCAGCTGCAACGAACGGAAATACGGAACGGAAGCATCTCAAACTTCCAACAGTGGTTCCATTTCCGTTCACTTTTTCAGTATACTTGTCTGTGCAATCCACAGCCATCATCACGTCTCACATCCAAATAAACAAACGACATAATTAATGGATGTACCGTATCGAGCAACGACTATTTGAATCCGCTCTCTGCTGTTGTAGATGAAACTACGACCTGGTTTGGGAAGAGATGCCTTTTTTAAATCCCGAAAAATATGCTAAAATTGTGTTTACAAATCGTTTTAATGAATGTCGGAACATTTTACAGTAGTCTTATTTTATCAACAATTCAGTCTACAGAACTGCTTGCAAAAGTCGTGTGAAGTTTCTTGGCGTCACCGTTTCTGGCAAACTTAATTGCACTCAACAACTAACCTCTCCACTTTCTAGAGTTACTCGGCTTACTTTCTTTCTATCCTGTTTTCGTTTTCTTAGTGCTGAGTATAAGCTAATTTTTTGTTCCATATTCTTTTGTATTGTACTATATATTCTGAAATATTCGCCTGCTATTTTCCCGACACTTATTTCAAAAGACTGTGAGTTGCCTAAACATTCTATCAGAATAGGTTCTTTGTGAATTCATTCTTGAAAACAATTGAATAATATTTTTCCTCTTGCGATTGAAACATAAATACTGTATTTAATGAGGATTCTCACCCGCTGCGTCACAATATTCTTAATCGTCAAAGCTACTCATACTGCCTTTCAGAACTTTTTCATATCGAAAGTCATTTATCCCATTTGCATCAAGACATTTGTCTGAAGTAACTGCCGATTGATCAATCACGGTCAAGTTGACCTGGTCGATAATTTGTCTCCATGTTCTGCAATTTTACATATGTAATTTGTACAGAATTCTTTGTGTTTATAAAATGTATCTAATGCTGGAAATTCAAAAAGTCCAAACTTAATCTTCATCTTTATCTCTGCTTCTCAATCTGCATTTCGATGTAATTTGTTACGATCGCGATTGCGCGGTTGCGCGTAGCCATAAAGTAGTGTGTGAAAAGGAGGATCAATCATGAGTCAGTTCAATTGATCAAAAAATAACGTTGCAAAAATATAGGATAAATGGAGAATGCAGATTAGTAAAAGCCTATAAATCACTTTTTATTATGAATTAATGTTATTTTACATTCAAATGAAAATTTACACGATAGCAGATAAATGAATCCCTAGAACTTAACACAACAACATTTATTTGAGTTACAGCGAGGTAAATTTTATATGACAATTTATGTTGATGCTGTATGTTCAAATGATTATTCAATCTTCATAGAGCTACCACTAGCACCCGTGGAATTGGATGTCCGTCCCATTGGAGGAACTTACGCCGTCGTGTGGTGGTCCCGTAGTCCATCGCAGGGTGTTGATTCCTATACATTGATGTTGGAAACCGAAGGCCAGCAGCAACAGCTCGGTAATTTAGCAACACGACAACTCGCTAACCTGCAACCTAAACTTAGCCCAAATCCTTCAAATCCGGGAAAAATGTTCTACCACTACAACCTCACTAATCTCATACCGTATACGCATTATGTGGTTCGTGTTCACGCCATGAGTCGAACAGCCGGTCTTTCATTGCCAAGTGATGCAGCAAAATTTCGTACAGCTGAACTTGGTAAGTTGCCTCCTAACCTTTATTTGAAAGCAAACAGGCAGAAACCGGTTGTTTGTTTTAAGTGTTGGGGATGAGAGCAACACAATACATTTTTACTTTCTTGTTTCGCAAATGTTGCTGTGCCTTTTTTATTTTGGATAAAATCCAGCAATATTCAACAAGTATGCTAAATCCAAAAATAATGCCATGAATCTGGATCCTTGAAAGTTTGTTGTAATCCTGAATTTTGTCAATGTATATTCAAGTTGTTATAATTGACTGTGTTCAGCATCGCTCTCGAGTATGTCACTATAGAATCTCTATTGTAGCTTATCGCGTCTGCGGTGCACTGCTCTTTCGGTTGTTTCGTCAACTTCTGTCTTCAAGACAAGCTGGCACATTCGTGTGGAATGATCTGCGGCGATATAGATTTTTCTAGTTGGCAGTATAGACTGTTTTCCGATTTTTCGGAAGATATACGGTGACCAAAATCTCTACTACTGCCTTCAACGTTTGAATGCTGAGCTCTAAGCTCAACGTGCGATCATCCAAGTTACTCAGAACTCAGAACCCCGGTTGCTTTGCTGCACATTTGTTAAAGCAAACAAATCTTTCGGTTTCGTCTGACAGTCATGTTTTTATCATATAGCCTCGGAGGACGGTGATTTGTTATTTCACGTGAAACGTGTGTGAGCGGTTGAGACACGTGACAGATTTGACCTTAAAACTCAAGCATGTGTCGCGAAAATCAGATCGTTTCTTTTTAAGGGATCAACCAAAAGTACAAATCAAAGCAAAATATCGATACCGCAAGTGTTGGTTTGCGCAGTATGGTGTGTGAATTTGACGGAAAGTGTCGAGTTACGAGAAATTTTCGTCACCCGATTTAGACACAAATTTGTTACTCTCCGTGGGGAATATTGGTGTGAAATTGATTTCACTTTGGATATTTCTCCGAGTAGTTCCCGCCAGTGATAAACACCGATAGGTGGATCTAACAATAAAAGCATGAAAGCTATTCAAATCAAACGAACGAACTCGAAAAAATCCACGGGTGATGCACGTAAAGAACAACACGTCGTGAATGGATAATTTTTGTATAAATAGATCCGCCGTTGCAAATTTTAAGATAGATATCCAAAAATCAAACCGATTGGATGAAAACTATGAAAGTAATATCAAAAAGTGTTGGAGCACGAAATAATTCAACCGCACGTTATGTCACATCACCTTGACCCATCGAGAATGTCGATTAACCTACCTTTAGCCTGGCTGGAATAAAATATAGCGATGCATTGGCGAGATGCGTGGTGATTGTCTCCTTCCAATCAATGCAGCTCATGTAGGGATAAATTCTTGTCACCATTTCATAACAATGCGGATCCTGATCCGACTATCCCTGCCTGATGAATGCAAACAACACGAAACCAGTCGTGGGTTGTGTTTGATGGAAATGAATGCAAATGAGCATTTTTGTACAGTGGTTATTCTGTTCCGCAATACGGAATATAAATATATTTATTTGTGATTATTGTTTCAGATTTACACTGAAACATTTTTTTTATTTTTAATTGCATATAAAAATGAATTGGTTTTGTAAACATAAAGCATAGTAAAAACAGAATATTTGCAGTCATTTCCATCACATACACTTCCTCTTTTGTGTTCTGTACTCGAATCAAGTAAGGACCAAGATTCATATTCCTTGAAACAGTGAAGAAATAATAATCAATGTTTGAATTTTGAAGCCACTTTGGTTATAACTGGAACGACGAAATTGTTTCATTAAAATGTGCCCAGACACATTTGGAGGATGAACACAGCAAACACCTGTTTATATCTTTTTCATTTATAAATTAATATTTTGAATGATAGTTATTATTTGTTATTTTGTTTGATAGGAACCGTCAATATAAACTACTCTTCATTAAAGTTAAAAATTTTTAATTAAAGTAATTCAACCCATTGAAAATATAAAAGTAGTAAATACATTATATATAGCTGTAGTTTACATTCTCAACAGTTACGGTATCTCCTTCTATCAACTAGAAAATTTACCATATTTTAATATTTGCTTCGAAAATCGGTTTAAATTCCTTAATATTGCGATGGAACTGTTGTGTTTAAGCTTTATTTGCTAAAATCCTTTCGGCGTTCAAACGAGGTAATGTAAAATTATTTTTGTTTAATATTTAACTTAGCTCAGCGCGTCATAGCTAGTCAATAAACGAACATCTTGAACACAGTCTAGAGTTTTAAAATACGTATAATGGTAATACAATTTTAAATAATCTATATATGTATTTATTTAATTTAATAATTATAACAAATTCTTTTGGCGAGTAGAATATATAATTTTCGTCTTCCTCTTCATATAGTTAGTTTTAAAAACGACTGATTAGAATCCAAGATTTGCAATCAATCAACCAATTTCATATAAATGCTTGCGGATCATGTTCCATTTGAACAGTCGCATTTCCCAGTCACTATACATAGATTAAACTCTTCGATTTTCATCTCAGGAAATTCTTGCCACTAAGTTTTAAGGAATTTTAGGGCCTGTCTCACCACTGTGCATAGCACGAGTGTTGTTCACTCATGCGCAGATGGAGATTTTTTTCTTCTCTTGCAGTCACCTTACTAGTTGATTGTGTGCCTAACGCATACTTCAAATTGTTACGCTTCGGGAATTCTAGTTCAGGCGTAAATGTCGAGTTATCGATCCAATGGCCCATGCAACGAAGTCTAATTGTTACGGATAGCGTACTTCGCGAGAAACCGCTCAAGCAAACAAAACGCACACACAAGTAAACGAATGTCGATCGTCATCTGCTATTAGCAATCAACCAGGCAATCACTTATTGCGGTTCACTTGCAGAATACGTCTGACTTCACGTAGGTAATCATATCTTGAGTGGGCAACACTCAGACAAATTTTATCGACTGCGTGAGAAACTTTGCCAAATGTCGCTGATCGACTAGTTTAATCTGTCTATTGAGTTGCTTTCTGTTTATATACTGCTTTGTTCTTTCCCTTCGTCTGAGAGTAAAGGTGCGAGGTGAATGAGAACTTGGTTACCGTTCTGAACAAACAACAACGATCGATTTGTGAAGAACGTTCCGTGGGCTGGGAAAGTTGTGTTGTGACAACAAAATTATTTATAGAACATTTAATCACGATTCTTTCGTAAATAAGCAGGAAATCTATTTGATATTTTGGTTATTGAATATTGCACTCCATAAATCCGATAAGGTGATTTGTAATGAAAGGTAAAACAATTGTTCTAAAAGTCGAAAATGGCATGATGAATTTTGATCCGACCCTTCAGTAATTTAAGAATTATATTAATAAAATTAATTGCAACGAAATTTTGAGATGCTCTTCGTTTGAAAGCGAATAACTTACAAATTAACATTAAATTATTTGTCAGATTTGGAATTTCTTGTTTAATATAATGGCTTAAATATATTACTTATACATTTTACCAATACCAGTGCATTGCAAAGTAACATTGTTTAATTGATAGGGCACTATATGCAACTTTTCTTTGTGATTTAGCTCCTGGAACATCACCGCAGGGTCTTTATGCAACAGTGGTCTCCCCGGATTCAGTTATGATCTCTTGGAAGCCGCCACTTGAACCCAACGGGCGAATTAATGTAAGCGCGTTACATTATAGTGAAAAAGGCTGCAAAAAGTTTTCATGAGATTAAAGTCATCCGATGAGTTTGAAAATCCTATGCGTGAATTATGTTGTTTGCAATAGAATAATAGATGTAAATATGATAATGTGTAGCCCTAACATTTTTGTCACATTCGCGCTTTTATAAGTATTATATTAGCACTTATTTGGCTAACATATCTCGATCAAAAAACTGTCCGAGTTCACTTTTGCATGAGGAATCTTTCCTCGCTTAGCGATGATTACACGTTACACACATCACCGAGTTTATGCCTAAAAATAACTTGTGGCGGTTTTTTCTTTTTCAAACGGAGCTCATATTTTCAGATTTCCATTTCAACTTGAAGTATGACGTTTGTGTTTCAGGAACATCTTTGCCATTACTGCTACCATTACAAAAAATCAAATCGCAAATTTAAGTAACATTGCCGCATAATCAATGCTTTGGAAACTGCATGGAAGTGTAAAAATACTCTAAAACATTGGCCTCAAATACATTGCATGGAACCATCAGCATGAAAAGATTTTTTGATTACAAGGATTCTCTTTACTCAAACTCATATAAACACACTTTTCTCACGCAATCAGATAAACCTGAGCTACAATATCACATGCCGAAAAAATATCTAAGTATCTAAGATGTAAGGTTCACGTCTGTCACGGATATCACAGTTCAGACTTTTCCTGAAGTTCAGATAGCACCAGAAAAGAGCCCCGAAAACGATTCAAAAATTGGATCACTCGTCCGTAAAGAAAGCACAAAATTCGAACACGTGCGATCCTTATGATATCATTGAAAATAAATTTGAGGTGACGATAACGGGAATAACCTTAAACTTTTGAGAGCATGCGTAATGTTTTGATGCCTGTAGTGTAAGCTGCTGCTGTTGGTAACATCGTTCACGACATAACCAGCTCAACTAATATCAAGTGAGAATGATTATCTGTTGATTATTTTGATATTTTGATAATGATCACTTATATTTTAGTTTGTTCGTGCGTGTTTTATAGATTTAATCAAAATTTTGATCGTTGATGGTACGTGAGAATGAAGAAATTTGTTCGGGTTCAAAAGAATCATGATCAAAATAAAGTTCATATATCAAAATATTTATTTGAATGCATTTCCATCACACACCCCATGACCGGCTTCGTGCTGTTTGCACTCATCAGGTAGGGAAATGAGATCAGGATCCACATACTCTTGAAACAGTGGAGGAATGGTAAACAAGTAGCGCTTGTATGCCTGGATAAGGCTTGTACGACCATATTGTTCATATATCTTGACCCTTTTAGAGTAGGAACGATTGACATGAAAAAGCGATTTATGTAAGGCATACATTCTTCAATATATTGTTCTACTAATGAGTAATACGTAATAATTTCATTTTTTATAAAATACAAATACACTGCTGCCTTTGGCTCATTGCTGTCATATCCGCGGTAATCACGGTATAATGAATATCGTTCATGTATGCTTTACAGGGTTATAAAGTTTATCACACAACTCGTCCAGAAGATCCCATAAGTTCCTGGTTGGTTACACGTTCATCCGAAGAACAAATTATTCTCTCCAATCTGATTCCAAATGCAACCTATTATACGAAAGTCAGTGCGTATACAACAGCAGGTGATGGACCAACTACACAAGTGCTACCGTTGCTCGTTACTCCTGGAGGTAATTTGGAAGCTGTGCCTGTGATAGTCAAATTTATTTTAAACATGTGAAGAAATTTGCACTCAAAATGTATTCTAAATTTGAACAATCAAGAAAGTTCTTTTCTACTGTGGAACAGTATAAACGTCATAATGAGTCGAATGAACCACTATGGGTATTGTCGTGTAGCTCTCATGAGATGAAGAATAATTGGAATTTGATAAATTAAATTTGGTTTTCCTTGCACGCGTATATATATGATGCGTTTAATGGGTAAAACTAATACCACACCGCAGCGCCAGTAAATCCATGCATAATTCTAGTCTTTGGTGAATACTGTTGAGGAAAAGTTTTAAAAATGCGAGACAATGCAGAAGAAGTGCTGATTACAAGTTACGACGTGTAAAACGTGAAAAAAATTAATTTTCTAAATCTAAATTCCCGTAATAATGGTCTGCGAACGATATGAAGATAGAAATGTAAATAGAGAAACCTTCGTATATTTAATTGTTCATTCGTAATTTTTGATAAGAATTCAGCGTGGGATTTTTTAAATTTCAAATTTAATTCCTGAGAAAAGGAATAGAACTTTTTAATGTCGGTTTCTTCTGTTTATTACAATACAGTTGTTTAATATAGATAATCTTTATTAATGATTTAAATCACGTGCTAATGAAATTTTACGAGTAAAAATAGGATATCACAAACATAATACGTTTGTCAAAAACCAGAGTTTGGTAAAATAAGCTCGTTTCATTTTACAATTCACATTTTTTAAAGATCTTCTCTACAATAAACATCAATTATCGTCTTTTACGTTCTTTTTATTTGCCTTTATGTTCCAATAGTTCATACAATTGTTTTCTATATTGGCAAGCGTATGATGCATTGATACATTCATCATAAAATCATGAATAATTATTTTAGTTCAATTACTGTTCTACGAATTATAAATTAATATCTTAAGCGGATACATTAATTTTCCTAAAGTTTATATATTCTTATTTCCAAAACATAGTACATACAGAACTAAAATTCGGGACTTTATGTAGCTATATCTGTTATCGTTCTACAAGTATTCCACATTGGGTTCAACTATCTTTATAGCTTGTTCTTTAAAGAAGCGTTAGCGATTGCTCGACACACGGGTTTTATATTAAAACTTTCCTTTCATGGCTTGTATTCAACTATATTCAAACAAACGTAATTTCCAGTGGATATATATTTGATGTCATTAATTTTGTTCATATGTGAGTTTACTCAAAAGAACTTCGTCATTTTAAGCGCAACTGGGAGATTTTCAAGTTAAAAATATCTTTTCAATAAAAATCCTGTACTGGAGAATTTTGACTATCCTTGCTTCAGTAATATGGAAGAATTGTGGAGGATTTATGTGCTAAGATTTTTTACAGCTGTTGTCACTGTATTTGAAGCGTGCCCTCACTAAATCTGTTAAAGTCGTTCAGAAAATAATGAGATTGTAATGGCATTCGATATATTTAGGGCGCTTTCTCAGACTTTCTTTGCCACATTTGTTGAACTCCTGCTGACTCATTTAGCAATATGGTGATTTTTCTCTGTGAGTATTGAAGCGATTCGTGGATTATCCGTATGCATATTAATTAGATAACATCTTCAATTACTACATTTCCCCTAGCGAATTTAATGTTTGCTCACTTGAGATTTCTTAATCGATAGTCAAGATGCCCACTCAGTGATCGAACGGTGACACAGAGAGTTCGATTAGCATCCAATATGCTTCACGGTACAATGTTGAAAGAAAATAGAAAACAGCTGGTCGTATAGTGAACACTAAAATACACATCTCTTATGAGAAATACACATTCGATAGTCGAGCATACTTTGTAGCATGAAACAATATTCCAGATTCAAGAATTTATGGTATAAACAGCTTGTAGCTTGATAGTTTGGTGACCGAGGTATTCTAAACCTGTTTCAATATTTAGTGAGTTATTGTGTGTATTTTCTATCGACTTCAATGTTTCCTCGAATTTTTAAGAACATTTCTCTAAGTATTTGATTCGATCTTCTAGGTTTCATGATTGTGAAACATTGGTCTCGGCGCCGATTAACGGCTTTGTTCTACAGACACCTGGAAGTTCAGCATTATTAATAACGACAACTGCCTCTTAAGTCAAAACTATATCGCAATTAGTGTGCATCATAGTAAAGCACATATAACGCATGACTACTTTGGATTTCACACTTACACCGTTTTTGCAAATTCTACACAAATCACGCGTAGTTTATTTGATCCTGACATCTGATGGCAGTTGAGGTCAAGGCCCTGTGATCTTTGAATATTGATTTAGATAGCTTCCACGAAAACACCTAGGCACGTATTGATCGACTAACGGTTGTGAGATGAAATTTGTTCGTGTGGAAACGAATGTATTGGATGCAAATTATGGAGTAAAAACAGTCATGGTGGCCGTAGATTTGATCTCACACACAGGAAATACGGCTTGTTAAATTTAGCAGATCTTCGGATTGATTACGGTCCCGAACAAGTCAAAATAGCGACAACAAATTTTGCATTCGCACAAAATTTCCATGGTGATATGGAAAATACGAACTTCCGAAATGTTGATCACAGGACACTAAAAATGATTGGGTCCAATAGATCACTTCAAGAGAAATGGAATGGTGTAGGAATGATCAGTGAGTGACGAGTTATGTTCAAAAGTATTATTGGACAAATTTCTGCGTCTACACGTTAGGAATCAAGGTCAATTGATGTCATGTCATATATATCCTGGAAAATTTAGTGAAACACGCTGACTTTGCATACTCCAGTTGTATAATAAAATGTAATTATGTTTGCCCAAAGATTATACTGCGGCGCTTAATAAGCATAAATCCAGTAATAAAATTGATTTAAAATTACAACCAATGAAGCAAGACCAATTTAGATATATGTTAAACACTAATTAAATACTCATCTCATAATCAACTAAATAATATTTCCCAGACAACTTAGACGAAAACGAAGAAGACGCTCGTAAGTGCCTTTAGTTATAAAATCGATGCTAACAGTAACATGTTGTATTTACTTTGTATTCTAACCTAGATTGTCAATCGAACTTATACTCCTCTTCTTAATGTCAGACTAACTTCACTCGATTATAAATGCTAAAACTAACTGCTAACTACTAACTGCATGTTGCTAACTAACAAAAAAATTCTCATCAACTTTGTTAAAAAACATTCCGAGCTCGGTTGATTAAACATAGTGTTGATCTGATTTCCGTTTTTCTGTCAGTACCATCGGCTCCTTCTAAGTTTCGTGGACAAGTTTTGGATGCTACCACAGTTCAACTGACCTGGGAACCTCCACTGGTATCAAGTGGTATAAAGCTCACGGGATATCAGCTGCGATACCGGTCGTCTGCTGCAGATGAATTCGAAAATCCTGTCTTGGAGGATGTTTCGACAAAGACCATTCAATTACCACCGCAGATCAGCGAATTTACACTAAAAAATCTCAAACCGAGTACAACTTATTATATAAGTTTGGTAGGCGAAACTCGGAACGGCTTTGGAGTCGGAGCGCAAATCGAGGTAAAAACGAATGACCAAAGTAAGTTTCTACTCTTTTTCCGTTTATCTCTAAGTTATTTTGCAAATGCACAAATTTATTACCATTGTATGTGCAGATTTTCGGTTAAACAAACCCTCTGGAGTCCATTTGCAATCAATCGCAACTGACAGCGCAGAGTTGTGTTGGGAGAAACCAAGCATAACCCAAAATAAAAATGCAACAATCATTTTCGAATTGTTGTTTGGTTTTGCCGAAGAAGCAAATGATATCGACAGTGCGACCGGGGTCATTGAGGTTCCATTTGAACATTGTTGTTGTTTCAAAATGTTGAACTTGCTTGCCGGTAAAGATTATCGTGTGTGGCTACGATTCGTATGGATCGACAACAGTGTCGATGAACGTCCGTTGATAGGCAACGCAGCGAGACGTAAGGTCGGTCCGACCTCTGAACCGCAAGCATTTCGAACTTCATTGGCGGGTGTGTTGCATGCAAGAATGAATGCGATGTTTATTGCATGGACTGGCAGCATGGCATGGCATGATTATTTTACAGAATAGATGGTCCATAAACCTTATTGTCTCATTTTGAGTCTGCTGGGGATAATATAGGTCTGCATCGTACAGTTAAAATACCGGAGAGGCTGGAACCAATTTCAACAGATTTCTAAGAGGATAGAATGCCTTATGCATTATTTTGTTAATTCGCTCCAGATTGCTCAATTCGAGTCTAGAGAATCGCGGCTCAAAGAGCAGGTTTTACCATCCGATAAACTAGTGGAAGAATTAATGATAAATTCCATCGCGTAGAGAACTGTCGTTTTGTAACCGTTTAGTCCAAGCTTGCACTGTACAATTGAATACTCAACAGGTGAAGCGACAGAAAGCGTCCGAAATCGCTTCTGAGTAAACCGAGTGGTTTGATGTACGAAAGACGACCTTGCATATCCATACACCAAGTTCATTGTTCAATTTACTTATTTCAAGGGTTCGACTTTTAGGTACATAAATGAATTGGAATGGTGCTCCAACCCATAAAATAGTTCACTTACTAAAATCGAAGCACAGATTACTCTTGATCAACCACGGATGAAGTTTATTTGAGGCTGCTTGTAAAACTAAACAGTACTCTAGAGATTTGAGCTTGACTCGAAGTTTTACACTGTCAGGAAACACAGATTAATTCCAAATTAAATTCGGCAGAGCATATATTTTGGAACGCAGTTGTGGTTCACATGAATTCAGAATGCACTGAGTGCTTCCATCCTTCCCGTTGAAAAATGTTTTCGTTAAGCGTGCGTAAGTGCTTTGGCGCATTTGTAAGACTCATCTGGACTACACGTAAGCTTTAAACATCTATCGAGCCCGGAGAGTTGATTGTGCTGACATACCCTTCGGACAACATATTTTGTACCACATTGTTTTATAAAATATGCTTAAAATTCGCGTTTGACAGTTTTAGCTGTATTTCACACAGCAATCCACTTTTGATTGCGACTGAATAGTTTCAAACATTTCCTTTCGTAGCATGAGCTGAATATACGCGTATATTTTAGCCGAGCTACGATTTCAATCATCTCGAAGAATTTATGCTCAAGTGATTTTTGATCGTGATATGCCATACTGTAAAGCCGAGGATTACTGAAATCACCCATTATGAATAGCTCAATTCCGCCAAGATTTCCAGCGCCAAGCATCATTTCTGATTACCTTTCAATGTTGGCATCAGAAAAGCGTTCTAAAGCTTGGAATTTGTCAAGTTTGATGTATAACTAAAGTTGATAGCTGTGGTTTAATTCCTAATAGAGAAAGCATACTGCATATTTTTTATTGCTTACCGAATGAAACTAATATTTAAAAAATCCTTTTTGCTTGGGATGTATGACAGCTCGATATGATGGTTGACTCAAATCTATCTTTCCTCATAATTTAGAATACTCGGCGTTTCGCATAAACGCTATGAATAATAAAAAATCAATTCTCATTCCAAAGTGATTTTCCTGCTAAGTCTGACACGAATTAATCCCATGGGATTTGGAAAAGGATATCATTTTTGACTGATATAAAGTTTCGCTGTGAGCACAAATATAATCAGGTCCAAATGATTCGGTTGGGGTAAAAACCATTACATTATTATAAATTGAATTAAATGTGCAGAAAACCATGAAAATGCACAGCCCAGATTCGCCTGAAAACGGAATAGTGAACATTCTGTCCAAATTATTAACTCGCTATCTCCTGCTTCGACCAACAGTTTGGAAATGAAAACAAAACATAGAAGAACGTTCGAAATATAAGTATAAAAATCAGTCGAACTTTAAGATGTTTTCATTTTCACTCCCTGGAACACGTTAGATGAGCAACTTACAAACTGTTGGTGCATTTAAACGTGAAATTCGTATATAACATTGGTTCTCAAGGTGATTTTGAAGCACGGTGGAAATCTGAGCCGTTGAACTCAGTTATAAATCTTCATATTTTATCGGAGTTCGTTAAGTAAAATAAATCTTGAGTCACACGAAATGCTGGATGTAGTATAAACAAGTCCTAAGGACGGAGATAAAATCATCATTCCTTTGATTTAAAATGTACTAACTGGTCTTTTGTCACATAACACCGTATGATGCATGTTCAAGTAGGAAGCTAACTGTTATAAGACTCGTGTTATGAGAAACGATAAAAATATATAACAAATCTCTGCACATTTTATTACCCATATGGGTAACCTAGCCTGATAAATGAGTACCAATACTTATCATGAATCTTTTTTCAACAGACTCAATATCTGCGAAGTTTTGTTAGAAAAATAATGTAGGACAGAGATATGAATTACAACTGTTTAGAAATTTGAATTTCAATTTATTAATCCGGTTCAAAAAATGTATTTTTATGCGTTCATGTTGACAGTTCAAAGTTGACTTGTGATTACAAAGCATGATAGCAATCTGTATGAATTTCAGTATATAAACAAAACACATAATTTTGGAAAATAATTTAACTCCACCAACGGTGTTTGAGTGGTTGTCAGTGATCCTCATTTTGTTCGTTCCTTGGATGGAGAGTGGTCGCCCATGCTCAATTGAGAAGCCTTAAATAATTTGAGAGAGATTATGCATGTCAAACAGCTGCCATTTCGCAAGCTGAACTCTTATTTGACATCCAAGTCAGCTTCCAGGAGATAATGCGGTAATTCTAAATAATACGATATGGTAAAAGGCCAGAATACAATTTTTTGTTGATTCGTTCTCTAGACACACATCCATTAAGCTTCAAAACTATTAATTGAATTAAACAAATTTTAACAATGAAAAATTGGTACTCAATATTTGATACATATAAATGAACTGCCGAATGATGAAAAGATATCATTCGGTTTCTTTAATTCAGTTGAAAGGTGTGAGCTGAACTGTAGCCATTTCACAAACAAACTTGATTGATTGATTTCATTTTATGAAGATTGCAATGATGAATAAAGCACTCATCCTGACAGATTAACTTGCCAGAAGTAATGAATGATGCTGAGCAAATCGATGTGTTTTCGGTTGAATAAATGCTCAAAACTTGAAACTTTAAAATTGGTTAATTCAGTAGGGCTGTTTTTGTTTAGAAATTCGTCGTCATATACTGAAATTGATTAGACTTCCACTGTAATCAACAACTATTTAAACCGATGGAGTAAGTCGATCTGCGAAAATGTTCCATTAAGAACCAATCATTGTCAGACCGATTTTGACGAGTTTCAGATTCGGTTATTTTGTTGTAGACATAATATTTCTGATTCAAAACGTCTTTTATCTGGAAAAGTGCACGTCTGAAATGTGATTACTTTTACAAAAACACCAAGGTGTTTAGAGATATAATGTAATAATCAAATGCGTCATCGAGGACTTGTTGCCAGACTATGTAAAATAATTTCACAAATAATTTGCATCTTGGAATGATTTAATTCAATTTATCTAACATCTGCTTAGTTTAATTCTAAAAAGTAAACAACTTCCATCATGATGACTGATGCAAGACCACGTAAGACATGCTTCGTTTAATTTTCCATTTTGAAAATAAAGTTGTATGGCTCGAATGTGCTAGCTTGTAAGCATGTAAGCATGTTGGCTCATTTATAAGATGGAACATCAGCGATTAAACATCTCCCTCCTTCCGATTAGTACCGGGACTACCACAGGGACGAAAGATTTTGGTTCTCGGAGCAACCACCATTCAGGTCACCTGGAACGGTCCGCGAGAACGACAGTCCGACGTACGACACTATCAGTTAACGTGGACATGTGTTGAGTGCAACATCGAAAATGAAAATGATCGCATATTCCACGGGGGAGATTATACAAAGGTTGGTCAACGGAAGGTCCTGGCGACAGAGGATGCTATGGACAATCGTCTGTACACGGCGACGATCAGTGATCTCATTCCAGATATGTCATACCAAGTTAGTGTGTCTGCGGTGAACGCCAGGGGAACTGGGAAAGCCTACACTTATCCGTTGGTTCGCACATTAAAGCAAGGTAACTTAATGCGAAGTTGATAAATATTCAGTGTATTAATGTAGCAGAAATGTAATAAATTTTAATTAACCTGCTGAACTAAATTGTGGAATTGATAGTGTATGCAACCCCGTCGTTACCGAATCATTTATCTAATCTTTCTAATCTGTAAAACCTGAATGGCATATCTTAATGATTGTTAATAATTGCAATTTTAGCGAACCGCAATTAAGTTACACCGCAGATTCCGTTCATAACAGTTCCTCTGGTTGAATTGCTCTACAGATTCAACATTCCGTAAAAAATTCAGAAAACAATGAAATGATTGGTTCAAACGAATAGCCAATCAGCGGTTAGCTTACTGAAAGTAGACTGGGAGAACACTGTTTATTGATTCTACAATTAGAAATTAAACATTCTTATGCTATCTCAGATTCCCATTGACTTATCAATGAAGTGTGTGTATAAATTTATAAAGTGTGAACTTTAACTCGAAACCAACAAAATCGTTTACTTTATTGCGATGCACAATATATTTACGTGGATAATTATTATATATTGGATACGACTATCATGTTCTGCGTACGGAAAAACAAAAGTGTTGTTTGAGCGGAATGCGGGTAGGATTATACCCACTGCAATGCACTTCGGGATGTCGGAGTTTTGGCAAACAATATCAAGTCCAATAGGTGATTAGTTTTCTTCAATCTCTCTAGACTTTTCAGTATCGTATATTTAATATTGTTTTTTTATAATTATTTATGATATCTTTACTGGATCTTATGTATTTTTTTATTTTGCTGATAAACAAAGAAGTGCCTATTTCGTTAATTGTTTCCATTTTTAGAATTTGTCTTTTTACGTGTGTAATTGTTTCGCATTGTAAATCTACTGGATTTGTATGCTAAAGTTGGATGCCATTTATAGGGACATTTTTTTCTTTGAAAAATAAAAAATTAAAACGTATGACATCTGGATAGCGTTGTAGTTATCAATGAGCAATTTTACGTATCTTTTTACCTTAAAATTAAAACGATTCACGTATACTTCGTTGCTCCGCGATTTTCAGTGCCATTGAGACCCAAAAATTTGCACCTGGTCAGTATACACAAGCGGCCTAGACCACAACCGTCAATGCCTGAAATTTCTGGATATCACGTGACTCAAGATACGTCCTACTTATCGATCGAATTGGCTTGGGATCCACCTGATGAGCTTCGAACAAGTCAGCAAATCACTTATCAGGTTTTCGTTCGTATAATTGGACCTGAAGATCTTGTGGCCGAACTATCTGTGCAAGATGATACCACTGGCAATTACGAGAAACATTTCGGTGAACAACCTCTGTCCGACCCTGTTGCGAGGTTTCCATCGCAGCCACATCTACTTCTAAGCCGCCGACTGCTTGCTAACGTGACGGGAAATACTTTCCGTTCATCAGAAAGTGACAATATTGGTGAGTCATGGTGAATAGAATGGGAAACCGCGCCGATTGCTGTAAAAACATAGCTTGTTATGCTCGTCCGGGCGAAATTAAGATTGCGAGTTACCACCTATGCGTAGATGGCTCAAGAATGTTTTCGGGGACAATGAATCATCAGTCGGCGTGTTGGTCCAAAAGATGGGTGGGAATTAACAGGACAGCAGCAATCGTTGACTTGTTATTTGCTTCGTAGTTGTGAAAGAATAATTTTTGCCTATTTGTCTTTTGAGGAACATGTGCGGGCGTTGGTATATGTTGCATATACGCACAGGTAAATTTCTCGTGAGCTGTTAAATGATTCGGTAATTTAGAACCATACATCAAATATGATAGGCCCTGTTTTACAATAACTTGTGAGATGCTCATTTACTGAACAGCAGAGCCATACGATTTGTACAAAACGCATCGTTAAACTCACGAAAAATATGAAAAACGTCGAGCAATTTGAACTTCAAGTACCACCATTCCCGGCCATTTCTAAATCATTTAGCGAACCACATCTGCATTAATTCATTTGAGATTAGTTAACACATGACGGTTTGTGGCTATGTTTCTAATCGAGTTTCCTTTGGTGGTATGTCACAAAAGGGGCGCCCGCCACCTCCCACGATATCATACACAATGTCTTCCTCGATGACAGTTCTCCAGAATTCAACAGAAACAAATTGAAATTCTCCATCATTGTTGGTTTTAGTTTTCGAGGTTTTAACTGGATGCTCTATCGACAAAGCAAATAAAGACAACCGATCATGCTTAGTGAAACTTCTACCCTCGATTCAGGCAATATTTTTGTCACTTGATTTACGCAAAACTGCATTCCATTTGAAAAATATTGCGCCTTCAGTCCCGTATGTTAACTTCTTCGCTTATAATGGAACATGACTTGCTCTTTCAACGTAACAAATCTGTTTTCTCGAAATGATTACAAATATGTTCGTATATTTAGGTTGTGTCAAAAAGATATACACATCTGAAGAACACGATAATTTCTCCGGTATAGACTTTGCCTACAACTTATTCACTCCTCTCTAACCCATGGACTCCAAACTTTCTAGCTATATACGTTAACAACATATTGCATTATATGCTGTTAAGGTGGGAATTTGAGCAAATACGTTCCGATTATTTCTAGTTTATGTGAAATCACAAGGCTGTATACCGGTAAATTGCAGCTTCGTTGCAGAATACGCGTGAGCTGTGTCGGTGTCAGGATTTGAAGGCGTAAGGTGATATAAGAATGAGATAATGACAGTTAGACTCAAGAAGGTTTACACAACTCAATTTAGCACATTGTTAACTGTGCTGAAGAAATACACGGTTGCGCATCCATGTTAGCCCATTACCTGATGCTTTCTTCTCTAAGATAACTTCTGTTTTAATTGAAATAGCTACAGATCACAGGATGATTTGATTTCCTAATTTAATTTCTGAAAGCATTTTTACAAGATTAGCCCGAATTCCTGAGTAGCTGGAAAAAAGAATCAGTGATATTGAAGTTGTCAACGAAGACTGCGTTAAATTTGAAACGCCCAAAATACCTAATTCTAAGCTCACATATAAATCGCAATGTTTAATAGAGCTTATTTTCTCATGCCAATTGCATATTTATACCACGTGAAAGTAATTTCATGGCAAAGCACATTCCGGTTATATCAATTAATGTATAGATGTTCTAGTCAAGAACTACGGTTAACCGACCATTCAACCGCAAACCCTGTCAACTTCGAGTCACTCAACACAATTCCTGTCAATTTGTCTCGCTTTCAGCCTACGGTGTCTCGTATCAGTTTGAAGTCACATTGTTCAACGGTTCACTGAGCGGACCCTCGGTCAAACTGAATGTGACCACCCCGGACGCTGGTGAGTCACTTGTCGAGCCAGTCGAAATTTTTTGTGGGAAATTACGTGTGCTGGTCGATGAGAATGAGAATTAAAATCGTCTCCGTCATGAAATGATTCATTGTCTCACATTTCACACTTAACCATTAAATGAGTTTGTGTGTGGTGATTGCGTTTTAGTGTGAAATGAAAAGTGGCCAATAATCAGCTACTCAACACAATTGAGTGCGACACATTAAAAAGTTTTTGCGTGTGCGTGTGATGGTGAAACGAAGGAAAACGTTGGTTTGGTTAAATTTTATGAGTGGTTAATCGGGTTTCACTTTGCGAATCTGACATTAGTGTTTCATCAGTCCAAATGTACGAAACACGGTTGTATCAATCTGACAATTTCATACTTCTGAGGAATTAAATGCCTGAATGAAAAACTCACCCAATACCCTGGCACCATCTTGAGTTCCGGTTGAAGACGATCATACGAATAGTCAGTAGTATATTGTGGTATAGAAAACTACGAGCTTATAAGATTACCATAGGATAGTCAATATCGGGGGCCGGGTGGATTTCAGTTGGTTCAAATTCGTTTGCCAAATGATGGGGTTATATGTAATAACAGTGGGTTATTAATAGCACATCACGGACTATACCGTGTCGGGTTGAGGGAGCTGAGATGGTTCGGCGTCGTCCCGAAAATATATATTTGTGAAGGAAAAGGAAAGTGGGTGTAGTATCGGGAAGAATATTAAAAAGCCAATAAATTTGCTGCAATGAGTAATAGAGATAAGAGTGGAGTCGCTATTTACCAATGGGAATGAATGGAGAGGTTACGACAGAAGGAGGTAGATCATTCCAAACACGCGGAGTACGGACAGAGAAAAAATTCATGGCAATTTAACCGACTAGACTGATTAGCCAATTTGAAGACATGCCCCCAGTTCCCCGAACTGAGTGTCTCTCAAGAGCAGTGCATGACATGGGTGTTTGCCTCCTTGACGATCTGGAAGCCAGTATCTGAAACAACATAGGATTAGTCTGATATTTTATTATTTTACCTTGAGTTTAGCTTATCGTAGTGCCTCCATACAGGTATTTTTATTCGGTACGTGTGTGCTTTGCTTGGAATTCCCTACCTTCCGATTTGGTAAGCTCAAACAGCTTATCTATATTCAAATCAAAACTTGACGATTATATGAAAGCTAATCCGAATTTTTCCCCAAACTATTAATAAGCTATCATTGTCCCATTGATTTTGATTTTATTTATACTTATATATATACATTTGTACCTATATTTCCACCCTGTGGTTATTGTAAAGTTAATTGCTTTTTCAACCATAAATCTTGAATCTTGAATCTTGAAACGTGTGATAAAAATGAATGCCAAGGCGGAAATTGTGTACAAGACAGTTTGGTTAACAAAATCTCACTGTGCATTGTGTGCGATCGAAATGGTATAGTATTAGCAATCATTTTTAGCATTTACAATGAAGCATGAATTTTAGCTACTATTACAGCGAGTTTGCGAGACAATCGATATGAAAGAATTGGTTAAATATTCTCAGTTGCTGTTTACTTTCTCCACGTTTAAACTTTATAATCATATACAGTTTCATGCTGAACTTGAATAATTGCTAAGCCGGGTGTAACCTGACTAGTAAAAATTCGCTGCAAATAAAGAAACGAAAATACAGATTATTATATATTTGGACATGGTTTTCCAGGATGGAACACATACACTATTCCACGCGTATGATCCGGCGAACTTTCGGGGTGTTCATAGAGATGTACTCTTTTAAATGAATGTTCAATTTTTTTCAGAACTCCGAACTTAATACTCAGAAATAATTACGGTAGAAAATAGCAATAAGCTTAACAAAAATACCGAGTGATGAGGTATCTAAAGTAGAAAATATGTAAAAACTCTTAAGAATCAATAGGGACAGTCACATGCTGCATGCTTCGACATGTATTCATCGAAATTTGAAGAGAAAACTTTGAATGATTCAGACCGTATGATTTCTTCTGGCATGATTTACAGCAGATTAAAACGTTGAAATGAAGAGATGAGCCAGTGCATAATACGCATCTTTTTGAATCTTTTGAAAACATTGAACTACATTGCAAACTATAATTGATGGAGCACAAATTGTCTTTTCATGGAAGCTAACCGCATAACAATCTTATTTATAGTAAACAAATGCCACTGACAGAACGTTTCTGCCGTTATATACGGCAATAAATATTTACTTGCTGATGCCAAAACCAAGCTTGCCATAGATCTCCAGTTACGTTGCATAGATGAAAAAAGAAAATGCCGCATTTAAATTATCGAAACTTTATCTCTGAAGTGATTATACCAGACAAGGGAGGGCTTCGGTCAATCGAATAAAATCTAAAGGAATGCGCTTGTCCTTTTCCTTTTGCGGAACCACCTCGGATCCAAACGGACAGATCAATCCGGTGAATAGATACATTCATACGGGTGATGTTGAATTGCGTTTCGAATTTTCGTTTGAGTACTGCGTTGTGAAGCGATTGAATTTATGTTCAATTGATCATGCGGAGTTCTCTGTGGCATAGTAGTTAAAACGCTATCCATTCGAGCATGAGATTACGCGGTTAGAGCCCGGTCTCTGTTGCACGAATCTTGTCATGCACTATGACCTCATACATCACAATATATAGGTGAGAGATCTTTAGCGACTATCATAAATAACTAAGCGAATAACTAAGCAACGATTTGTATCAGAATAACTGTTGATATGCACTAGGCCTTTGGGAACTATCGGACTGATAAGGAATAAAAATCCATGTGGATGTTTGAATTGTCGCAGTAATAGTTAGATAAAATCTTAGTAAGGAAATATTATTAATATCGTTAGAATATTTACAGTAATTTGAATGAAATTTGGAGAGGAATTTGTGTGAACATAAAGGAAGACTCCAATAGTTCATATCTGAAATTCATTAAGTAACTGGTTGAATTTATTAGCACTTTATTTTATTAAATCACGGAACATTTTATCTGAAATTATTCATAGCTGTTAAATGTATTTGCCTACTAACTCCTAGCTACTTTAAGATATTTCTAACATTTTTCACAACTAAGTCAAAATATGTTTAATATGTTCACAGACAATGAACGCACGTCAATAGGTGTTTATGCCGCGTATCGGAAACAATCTTCCTACCTTAAAAGCTACATTAGCGAGCATCATTTGATTTAACGAAGGTATTCTACTACGTCAGCAGGAAGGTTATTCAAGCAACGTAAATGATGTTCTAGTCCGTGACCTGCAGTTTTCACGCGATCTAACCATCAGTGCTCACACCCAAATGCAGATTCAAGCGCAACTGGACTGGTTTCGTCTGCATGCAGAGAATTTGTTTTGTTAATCAGCATGAACAAGTCCAAGACTGTTAGTTGTGCCACTATATCGTCTCCCATCATAAAAGCTGAAAATTGCCAGGTTGAAATAGTATATCATTTCACGAAAGTGAAAATCGGATCGGCAAAGCAACCTTCATCTTGTCCCATTTGAACTGTCGGGTATGTCGCAACCGCAAGCTAGGCGAGAAGACAATGATTATGGTAGACAGCACGTGCGTACTAATGTGTGCGTTAATGTATGACAGCGAAATAAGTACCATTGGGACAAAACACGGAATGAAAACAAATGTTATCCATTTTACTGACCATCCTTTGCATATTTAACATATCGTGGATGAACAAACTAACAAATTCTAAAGTCTACAGAGCCTGTTGAACTTACTACGACAGCGCTACCTACACCAACTTGGTTGTACGCAAAGAATAGATAATGGTCGTATTCAACCGACCTATGACTCTATGTGTTAAGAAGAACATGGTCTTTGTAGGCACTGCGTTAAACATTATCTCCGAGCTAGGGGCGAATAGATACTGCTATGGCTGCTAAACGTAGATGATACCGAAAGCTTGCAAATACTGATGATCAGCCGTGAATTGTCTATAACTCTGCGTGCTGTGGTTAGAGATTGTGCCTCACGAATCATCCAGTCTAGTCATTTGAAATGCTGTAGAGCATGGATTCGTCTAGCACTTTCGATGTATATTTATGGTCGACCGAAAGTGGTTAATAACAACATATTCACTTAAACTGAAATTCATAAGCCAGCCTTAAATGTTTTTACAACAATTCTAGTATCCCTGTTATCTTGTCCAAAAGTCAGCCAGTTAGCTCCGAGTAAGACAGTCATCGACCTTTTGAAAATATATTTGAAAGCTAAATTTATTTGATGAACAGGAATGCCGTTGCTATTCTGGCTTGTCACCTACGCAATACCTTACAAAAAATTTCGTTACAATGAATCATCACTGTGCCAGGGCGTGTGTACATTACGCTATGCATGAACGATCGATTTTTTCGATAATATTACAATATATTCCAGTATTGTTTGAAACAATATGTGGTTGATCGAATACACGCAACAAATTTTCACCGCTACAAAGATTGAATGGCAGATTGCATAACTGAATAAGTGAACTGCGGAATAAAATAAGATTGGTTGAAAATTACTGCATTGTAACTATTTGTGTTTATATTATCCATAAACCGGAAATAAAATTTGCTTCAAAGAAAGAACAATTGATTTTTTGTATAATACGACAGAACTTAGACAAGTTACCGTAAAGATTCTTCATATTTTCGCGAATTCTATTCTATATGTTGCATAAAAATCTTTACCCAGCACCGTTAACGAGCCCTCTGCATGTACGCTTGAGCGGCCTTTCCGCAAATGCGGTTGAAGTTAGCTGGTCCCCACCGCCATTTCAATATCGAAACGGTCGCATTGTGGCCTATCAACTGCGGTATTTCGAAGTTGGCGCCGAAGCGAAAACCGAGACCCTGGTTAAACTGACAACCCCAGGTCAACGTCAGTACACCGCGAAAAATTTGAAAGAAAAAACCTACTACACATTCATGGTCCGCGCGTTCACCTCGGCTGGTCACGGTCCCTGGTCCGGTGCAAGTAACATTCGAACGAGTGTGGAATGTAAGAATTGCAATTTTTCATAGCGGAAAATATGATTGTGAAGATAAATGTTCGATTTTCACTACCCTTAATGATGGCCGATTTCGGTTAATTAGTACTAGGTAGATAGATTAGATCACTAGCATTGATTTATGGATTTTAACGAGAAGCATTTTAGCTGAACTGTGTGATGTAATAAGAGCGGGATGATTTTAGAAACAGTTTTATCACGAGTGTTAGAATCAAGTGTTTCGGCCACCACACTCGCAGCTGATCGGGTGAAAACTTTGTCCGTTTACCATTACTCCAGTACCTCGTTAGATTATTTATTCAAACATGAAAATGTGTTAACCTACTTGTCGTACGAGCAGCTCGCCTAATATCCAATTAGTTATAGCATAGGTATCAATGTTTTAGAGGACCATAATACGTCAACCAAACAATTACGTATTGGTCTAAACCGGGATGACGCAAAAAGAACCTATCTGAGACGTCAAATAATTAACCTTTTTTGAAGGTCGAATGAGGTCAAAGTTTGGTAGTGAGTAAGATCCTATCACCTGTATCGCTACAAGCTATTGAAACCTAAAGCAATAGCTGGTTCAAATGGCCTGATAAAAAAATTCTAAATGATTTTAATGTGTTCAACACATAACTCTGCTTCAAGAAAACAATTTGAATGTTATCGCTTCACACTGTGGTCTAAATGCTGCGCTCTCGCAGATATTTTCCATAATTTATCGAAAGAAATACAATCTGGGTCGGTCTGTAATAGGCACGTTTATCGACACTAAACTCGAATGCTCTAAATATGCTGTCCTTCATAAATTCCACAGAAATATGAGTGCAGTCTCATGCGTGTGAATTATTTATTTTAAAATAAAGTTCTCTTGATAGAATGAAGCAAAACGATATGATATAAACTTTCACATAGTTCGCTATTGAATACATATTTGCAAACACTCACAATACTTAAGGTTGATTTGATTATTAGATTTTGCCATGAAAATTACCACAATCAAAAAGATTTCTAAATTTACGATTGAAAATTAATATTTAATTTAAAATCATATTTGCATTTATTAGTGCCGCCACCGCCAGTGGATATTCGAGCAACGAGAATCAATCAACACCAAATCAAGGTGACTTGGGCGATTCCTGAAGGTCAAGATTCCGGAAGTGGATCAAGAGCAATACCCATCCAAGGCTTCCGCTTACTTTATTCGCCCAACAATAACCCATACGAAGCTGGTCAATGGACGTCTTTCGATGTGGGCCCGGTAAGCATGGCAATCATTAGCCACTTGGACAGCAAGTCAAGCTATGTGATATGTATCAAATCTCGCGGACAAGATGGTCGCTATGGTGATTGTAGTCAACCTGTTATTGGGCGAACAGCAGCCGTGGGAACGGAACCAGACTTTTCTGTGCGCAATTTGCTATGCACCGGGGATGAGGCCAGTGTGAAAGTCACGTGGCAGCAACCGTTGCGAACTAAAAAATTGGAAGGTTTCAAAGTAAGCATATCTTCTAAAGTCTAGCCGTTATTTTAACGAGTACGAATTGCGCAATGGCGGTAATGTTAGATATTTCATAAGAAAAGATGAAGATTGAAGTGAAATAAATCTTATTGACCGAATTAACTTTATTTTACTATAGCGAAATGGCATATGTGTTTTGTACATGCAATACTTCGACATTTACCGTGTTCGCATAAGCATATCTCTTTGATATCTTAGTTAACCCACCCTTTACCGATAACAAAATACATTACAACAATAAGTTGTGCTTGTCCCTACCTATTGAGTGCAAACAGCACGAAACCTCTCTCCTTCCTCTATTGCTGAGCACGAAACCTGCCGTTAGGTGTGTGTGTGATGGAGATGCATGCAAACGAGCATTATTTACATTAAAACAACCTTTTACATTTCTCATGGAAACAGCTAACTATCCCGCAATTAGTCAAATTTACAAATATGCATGCATTTTAATTTATCGGCATTATGCCTATCACTAATACTACATTTCGATAAATTATTTTTCTATATAGCACAATATATTCCTTTGCATATTGCATTATGTTACACTATTTTATATTGCATCGTGAAATGGTTTCCTTAAACGAAGGATCTATGTTTTGCGCCTGCAAACAGTTAAGTCTCGTCTATCAGGCAAAAAGTTTGGTTGATTATAAAGAAGCACCTATATTGAGTTGAGCAGTTTTTTATTTGCCTGTTATATCTCATTTTTATCAGTCGCATGTTTAACAGAACAAAAGCTGGTCTGCCACAGCTATTATCCAATCACAAACATTTACATTTGATTAAAACGAACCTATTTAATCGTTATTTAAAGTTAAATAAGAGCCGAATTAAGTCTCGATAACCCATACGAGAGTATTTTATTTCTTAGCATATGCATTTTGATGTATTTACTCCTGAATTCTATTTTGCAAATAAATATTTTCAAACCGAAATTCGACTGTAAATGATTTCACGGGAACTTGTCCATCATCTCCAAATTACAAACTTGTTCGAGGAACGCCCTAAGTTGGTAGACTCCTTAGAGCAAATAATTGTACACGGAGCCTTGATCGGAATTACTGACATTTCATGCCAGTCGGATTCACGCTGCTTCATTCTGTCAAAAAGTTAACATTGGCTGATAATGAACTGGCGTCTAAGGTGACCTTTTCTTAGACAGACTAGTCTCATTGAGAGACCGGTTCGGGAAATTCACTGCCTTTCGAATATTTGTCCATTTCAACAATGGAAATAATTAAATCTGAGCTGTATTATTGGAAACTCGTCTCGTTTTTAATTTCTTACATTTGGTGAATTTTGTTCGGTTCGCATTATAAAGCATTCATGTGTTTTACATGAGACGAAATTCGTATGAATGTGAACAGGGAAACATGCGTGAAATTCAAGAAAGTCCCGACAGTCCATCCTCTACTGACCGACTAATTGCTTGGTAGATAATTAGAAAACTCCGACTTGTTTCGCACTGCGGCGTGCAATGGAAACAGCATGGAAACCGAACGAGCATTGCGTGTGTGTGTGCAAAACGATCGAAATTCATTTACAAAACGTTCATGTAATAATATCCAACTTACATAGTGGATTTTGAAAAGCATGAATAATAAAATGTCATGCCTCGCGGAGTGTGATAGAAATGCAAGCAAATGATCATGTTTCGTTATATCTTTTAATCACTTTTTAATGTATTTTGAACATTGTTCTGAATAATTTTGAAGAATATATCCTGAAATATTTGTAACATAAATTGTGAATCGCAAATATTACACACATCTTCATATTTTGTTCCCTTTAAATCAGCTACGCGTCGGCGGCTCCAAGAAATTCGCTGACGCAACTGGTGTGATCCGTAGCGTGGAATTCCCTGCTCGCAGTGTTAGCGTAGCTTACGCAGCCGTACATTCAGGGTATACGTACACAGTGAGCGACTTGGAAGCGAACAGCATTTACGACGTCCAGGTGACCGCCTACTATGACATGTCGTTGAGTATGGAAAGTAACTGGGAGACAACAAGTTGTTATACTCAGATGCAACGTGAGTTTTCCCGTTTTGTTAACAACGTTCGCTTAACCGACTGCAGGATAGAAAAGCAAATAGTTTGCCTTTTTCGAGTAAGAAAAACATAGTGATGCGGGTAACCAATAGTGACTGATGGCCAAATGACAACACGATTGACATTTTCGATATTTTCAGTAAAGTCAAGTGACTAAGAGCTCCTAGTTTATTACTGGATGAATTTTCCTTTCTGATAAACATGTTATTTAAGATGTATTTATCCGAAATTTAACTCCGAATATTTGGTCATAACAGGAAGACAAATAAGCCTTATTTCTAATAATAAACGCGGTTTCTAGAATTTATAATGGTACTTATTTTTCCAAGTGTATTTTTGAGTAGCCTTCGCTGTTAGCAGGCACACTCATGCTTGACATCATTTCAATAAAAGGAATAATTTCAATAAAGGAACTCTTACTAGTTCAGACAGAATATATTTGTATTTTCAAAGGTCTGATTTGATTCGTCTGGTTATCTCAGTTGTAATCTAATTAAATAGAATTCGGCGAACAAGCCGTAATTTGATAAATTATTGTTGTGTCCACGCTTGAGTTTGCTACATCGGGCATTCGAGGTTTGTCCAATGGAATCTTACGTCGTCCGAACCCAGACGGCCTAACATGTCCGCTCCACGCTCATCATCAAGCGAAAAATCGATAAATTTACATGTTTCATCGATTTTTGAGCAAACAAGTCCATCTCTGATTACCAGACGACATCTTTGATTGGTCACTTAAAATCGGGGCATATTGATCAGCTCCAAAATATCCGAACCAAATTATTTTGAATTATTTTTGGATAAGTGTGCAACATGCCACTTTTCAACATTTCTTTAGGAATTAGGAATAATGTTCGTTGTTAGGTGTTTTGCAATTAGCCAGTCTAAAATATCTCATGATTCTTTAGTCTACGCTCGCTTGTACTTCTTGCCTAACCTGGACATTTAGAATAGAGCGGCAGTTGAATGCAAAGAATAATACGCAATAGAACTTTGGCGAGCACATCTAAGTAAATACGAGAAATAGGAATCATCATTCAACGGTTCAATGTACACCGATATAATAAAACACTCAAACTCGCCAGAACAATATGTAAAGTGTATCTTCCAACATTCGCAATACAGTTCGGCATCGTTTGTTGTCCGAAGCGGGCTTGAATTACATAACAGTACTGCAATGTAAACCAGATTTAAATTTTGATTGTTCGTAATTTGAAAAATCATTACCGAAATAAATTGATATTTGACTATGTTTTGCAGCGGTTCCATTGAATGATCGCTCTTGAGTCGTCTAAATATGATTTTGAGGAAAATATTTAACAATCATTACTTCATCTGAAGCAAATAGATGAAAGTTGGTCCCGCAACGTGCACAATCAAATGTTTCGGTTTGGTAAACATTCGTCTACCCTTGCAAAGTTGAAAATAAACCCTCAGTTGCAACTTGAAATTTTACTGTATAAGGGAATAAGCTAAGTCCAGCAGTACCAGTGACTGTTTCGAATAATTTTACAATACTACAACGACAGCATGATGATTGTTTGTTCTGTGTGAATTCAGAATCTATTAATGAGTGGTATATGACGTTCGAAACGCAAGACGACAGAACGGTTTCGTGGTTGTTGCCACTTTTCATGAATGCGTATCCGTGACCTGACATTCGAACGGCGTGTTGACGTTGTGCAAAATCCAATTATTTTGCTAATTGAATTGTAACTTTATGTGGAGACTAAGATGAATCTCACAATCAGGACAATTCCGCAACGGTGCTTGTTTGGAATATTTTCGCTATATAATGACCCCACGAAGTGGATCGTACATTTTATTAACCACTCCCATTGGAGACATAATATGATACATCATTTTAAAATGGGAAAACCATTTTAGATTTTAGGTTGTTGAACGGAGAACACATGCTGTCCATTCGAACCGCGCGGATCGACCATGCATAAAGCATCACTGTGAAGGTCGTGGGATAAATTGTTACTTTAGTATGGTCGTGTTAAAACAAGTTGGGTATAAAATCGTCATGCGCATGCGAAAGTAATCTACTTGAATAATGGTCCATACACATTAATTATTGTTTCCGTATAACTTAACTAGGACCGTCCTACGTCATACCTCCTATCCCTGTGGCTGTGTCGCCGATGCGAAGACAAATTTTACTACAGTTGAGCAGAATCAGTGAACGATTCGGAAAAATTCGTCATTATTTTTTGGTTGTTGCCCCGATACACTTGACAAGTGTGGAAACGGAAAAAGTGGATATTGAAAACGTGAGCAAAGTATACTGGCATTAATTTGTTATATTCTTTCGTTTTTTGATTGTTTCATTGAAAATCATCAGATGTTTGTACATCTACATGCAAGTATTCATCAGTATAGCTAGACACATTATTTCCACCATACCTCGAATCATGCATGCTGGAATGTACATCAGATAGACGCCATCATAATTAATGGTTTTTTTATCAACCCCTGTTGCAGATTTTGTAGTATTTGTCATTAACTTGGACCACTAATCAATGTTGAGTATACACCAAAATTTCACTACAACGTATCGAGTATTATACGATAAATGAAAGCCTCACGATTAAACTTTCTAGCACGTTACTTTTATAATTATTCGCTTTTCGTCGTAAAGTTGAAAGGTTGTTATTCTTTTAATAATACACGTGATTATAATGTGGTTCATTTTTGCTGTTGAAATGATTTATCATGCTATTTGTGTTTTGATTGCCGAATTAAACGATCGCTAGAATAGGATTTGGTTGTGAAATATAATTGGAATGGCATTGATATCGATAATAGTTAAAAATGTAACTAAGCCAATTTAAAACATGTAATAAATATTGTATTTCTGATGAGTCAAACACTACAATGTTCGTATGAATGTATGAATTATGTATGAAATGTATTACACTATATGATCTTCGAGGTCAAAGTTATGTACTACTGGCCAACGAACGCACATCGGACTTGTAGCTGCGTGAAAACGCATAAGCTGGTCAAACTTCACAGTTTATACCATACACGTAATATGATTTCATTTGCAGTTGAACACATTGAAAAACATTTACACATTCTGCAAAGAAATTTGAGTGCAATCGGTTTGAGCAGTTTTTGGGTAACGTTCCACATCTGACACAGAAGCTTCGTCAGACCAAGGGTGATAGTCAGGACAGGGAACATGATTAAGTAGCAGTCAACCCACCACCACTTATTTGACCTTACCACTAAACAGCCTATAGTACGCCTACGCTGTGTCACGTCTCGTGGGAATGACCAGGATCAGTGGTCGATTTTCATCCTTGTGGGTATCCACGTCAATCTAATACAAGTGCGGTCAAGTTCAGTTGACACAGCGACCCACATGCGTAAAGTTCATAACGGGGCTAAGGTTAAGCTATTTTGAAGAAAATCAAAAATCTAATTAACTAGTAGGTATAAGGTGAATAAAAACTATTTGCTTTTGCATCACTGCCGAACGACCGATTGTGGAGATTTCTGCCCCATCCACCTTATTGACCTGCCTCGGCAATTTCGACCGCCTCCGCACGTAGGGGTTCGCTATACGGTTTAATACCGCGTCTCAATATTGCCACATTGTCTAGATCGACGCTGTGTCCCGTATCTAAAACGTGCTCTGCCAAGGCGGAATCACGAATAAGGGATTGATATTCCCTCGCATCCCGGGCCTGTCTCAGGACACGCTTTCGGTGTTCTTCGATTCTAGTATGAATTTTCCTGGAAGTCTGCCCCATGTAAACACCCGAACAGTCCTTGCAGGTGATTCTGTAGATGCTGTTCATAATGCTAGATAAAGGTGTCTTATCCTTGAGGTGCATCAGAACCGAAGCTTCTGTGTCAGAAGTGAAACGTTACCCAAAAACTACTCTAACCGATTGCACTTAAATTTCTTTGCATTATGAATACACGATCGGTCCCGAACATATTCCAATCGATTTATATACACATCATGTTCTATCCCAGTGGTATGAGTTCACCATGTAGGAAAACTGAAGCAACCAATTTGCTCTTCAACGGGTAACTTTAGGCGACCAATCGTGGTTGAATTCAAAAGCAAGAGGAATAGAGATGTATTTCGCTCTAAGGCTAAACAAATATCTAAATCAACCCTTGAGCAACATTAGGTCAAGCCTGAAACCTTTTTTTTTAAAGCGACGTGTATTATTATATATATGTAAACATGATCGTAATTTCCACATGTGGTTCGCGCAATTTACAAGAATTTGATTGTAAAATTGGGAAATGTTTTTCAATTTGGTGGATACTTTAATAATAACTGCTCACAATAATTATACTTGGTAACATATTTCGTGGCTAATTGATTAGATCGATTTTTGTCAATAATTTTTTGCTCCGTATTTCGATTCTTTACAAAACGAATCCGATTTTCTCATGCAAACTGATAAACAATAGATCCTTTGTGCTTTCGAAAATATTGTCAATCACAATTTACTCATACCGACATGCTCTTGTTGGTTTAGCCGAATTGATCTAGTTTTCTTCGCAACTAGTTTGTTTTGATGGGTGTCTACAGGAACTGCAATTCCTTCATAGTTTAACCACAAATTGACAGAAAGAACTTTTAACAGGTGTTGAACAAAAATTCCGCGTTTGCGTGGATTTTTATTACTTATACTGCTGCGAACAACAAGCCATCATGGTGTATATCCATGGTCGATATCGATTTAAGAATGCACATGACAACAGCTTACGACCGATTTGGGTAGAGAAACTACGGTCAGTAACCGTCATCATATTAATAGGTCTACTATTCTGCATATAATACAGAACACTTAATTAGATGTGAGAATGTGTCCCTAGTTTAAAAAGACTTTAAAAATTAGATCAAACAATATATTTTCGGGCAAAGTTTGATATGCATACTGAGTCGCTTTCTTTTAATCAATGCTTCTTTCGTGTCTGGAAACAATTTCCATCGCTTCAAATGTAACTAGTTGTTTTCAAACACTACAGCCAGGTAGCATATCTCACGTGGCAGATACATTTTCTCTCTCAACAGTTTGCTATTTCATTGTTACTTTTCTTCATTTAAGAGCACGAAATTTATTCTGATTAAAATAAAGTTTGCGAATGAAACTAGATTGTGAAAACCAGGTTCCAGCGAACGTGTACCTTTTGATAGCAAGCTTTCACTTGAATATAAAATATTTTCATTCGAATTAAAGAGCTCAATTTTAATTTGACCAGTATGAATCATTATCAACAGAAAGTTTTGACTGCATCCAATTCCATCTGAATAGTTAAACCACTCGCGTCAAGCGATTATTCTTCCATAGTAATTTAACGATTGGGAAGTATTGCAATTTTGACTGTTGGTTCGTGCCTAGCTCGCATATCCAATCATTTGACAGTTGACTAGCGGGTTTGTTTTGAAGCAAGGTTTCGTGAATTTGTAAAATATCATTTATCACCCGTACTCCAGTGTTCGTTCGACTGTCAAGCAATGAGAAATCTTGCTTATACGCGTACGCACACCACCATTTCGATTCGCGCGCTGTTTATATTCGACTCACCGAGCACGAGAACAAAACATATGTCAAACAAGGAGAACTTGTGGACGTACAGCGCGAAATCGCTTCGTTTTGTTAAACGAAAATTGATAGATATTAATTTTAAATGAAAACTATTTTCTTCGATGTTTTTTATCGATTTTTCTACGCGCTACATAGCGTAAATAAGTGAGATTGGTTCTAAAACTTTTAATGTATAAGTATTGACAACATATTTTACTCTTTCTTAATGTTGACAAAATAAATAATTTAACTAATTAGTGTACTACTTATTCGTGAATCTTGTGTCTTCAATCAGACTATTACAACATCTAGAGGACTCCCTAGTTCCGGAACACGATACGTGGCTGCGAAATATCAACAGGATTACTTTGACCCCCCGCCAAGAACGGCAAGAAACTTTACTTTGGGAGGTTTAGTGTCACGTAGAAGACGTTCCGTGGATAAGAATCAGTTACAAAACAGTGAACAACAGTTTGACGCTGCCATGGATGCAGAAATAAGTTTCGACAACAAAGTACTGGTGGATGGTCAAGAATATAAGGTGAGTGGTTGAGTTTATTTTAATGTGTCTGAGTACAGCGCTGGCGTTTCAGCATCAGCAAGGTTATCGTAATATCTCACACTATCCACAATAGCTATTCTTGTATATTGCATACTATTGATTGACGTAAACTTGCAAACATCTTCCAGGCATTTGTACGGGCATGCGTGTATCAAGCTGATCATTCGAACCCAAGTGGTCCGGATGTGTGTACGTCGTCGGAATGGTCAGCAGGATTCGGTCCAGACCGCGAGATTCCTCCGAAAAATCCCATGCTAGTCAAGGCAATGCAAGATTATGTCGAAGAAGATGGTCGGATGGTTGGAGTGTTAGCGGATGATTCAAACAAAGTTCAGAAAAATATTCTCGGTTACACGTTGGCAGGAAATGACTTGTTTATTGTTGCTGCAGCGGCTGTGATAGTCGGGTTGGCGTTAATTGCAGTCATTTGTATAGTATTTGGATGCATGATGCGGTAAGTTAATCGCACACTTTATATAGAGTCTATACTTATTCATTTTATTATCGTTAATAGATTATTTAATGCATAAATGACATACATACTAAATGTCATCTAATTGTGGGTTTGTTTTTAAACCTTGTCTACTGAGTCACTGCTGCTTCAAGTCTAATTAAACCAAATTTTAGTATCGCATACCAAGAACTATCAACCGGAAACCGGTGGAAGAATGTAAGTAAGGCGATCGGTGCGAAATAATGGCTTTTAAGCTTTACACTAAATCGAAATTTTATGATCTTTTCCGACAGAGTGTTTTCATTTACGAGTGTTATATTAGAATGTTTTCAAAGTCCAACTTTAATGACTATATTTGGCTTCGGTTTCTAAGCTCATTGAATCTAGAATCGCTTTCTTGGTCATTGTGCATGAAATTCGTTCTATATTAGTAGAATAATTGCTCAGCAATGATGAACAAATTTAACCTTTTAATAAATTCCGACTTTAAAATTCAGACGGAGGTCTTCCACGTTGTAAAGTCATCATTTCGGGTACTGATACGCCGTCCTATCTTTATCTTGGACGTGAACTGACAAATGAAGAGCCGTGATTGAAAGTCTCACTATGAAGCTCCCATAGGACCTCAGCGACCACTTCGTTATTACGTTTGATTATATTTGCCAGGCAATCAGAACAATGCATCAAACAAGGGATTAGAAAATTGACTTTTCACAACTTAAAACTATTCTTAAGAACGCCACAGACGCTGGTCTTAAGTCCAACAGCGTGATTGATCAGTGGAAGTGGATGATAAACAAACTTCAATCCACCGTTGAAATGCATTCTCATCTTGTTCCGAAGGTGCAAAAAATGGATATAAGTTTAAGCTGAGCAGCCGAACACGAAAACGGTTAACTTTGCGAAATGCTGCATGGCGGGCTCACCGACACGATACCACTGTTGAGAGTTGGGATACATTACGTTTGCTGAGAAATAAGGTGAATAAACCTGTTCTTGATGACAAATTGAATTATCAAAAACAATTA
>JACCGJ010000408.1:14942-30937 GCA_013407085.1 Atriophallophorus winterbourni | reverse complement strand
TGCATGTGTGCTAGGTCCCTTGACGACTACCTCGAGTTATGTGCACCTAAAACTATTGGTCACGATTAAATAATTTTTCTTTTAATGCTAGAAATGTAAAATTTTGCTGCCTAACAAATCTATTTACCATACTCTCAGTTCGACATGCAAAAACACGTCTGGACTACCATGGTAAAATATCTCGGTTTCTGATTGTCTCGTGATTTCAAATCAGGACACCGTTGCCATATTGTGTATAATGAAAGATCCCGTATCTCGAATGTGCTGGAGACCTTAGCCCGAACACTTTATATTTATTTGAACCATGATAAGGAATATTCATTAGAAGCCTTGACACTATTGCAAGACGCAGAAACATATTACCTACTTGACACGATTTATCATGCGTACAAACGATTGATGCATGTTGCAAGCATTTGCGTTTCAATGAACGAAAGTGCGGTATCATACACCGCCACATAAATCTGCCCTTTTTTACCTTTTGGATTATTAACGCCGAAATTAATCCTCTTAGACTTTACTACTCCGAACTCAGACTCCGAAAAATTTTCTGGTAAAAAGGCAGTAGATAACAATAACCATAGGATGACGAGGTATATGGATTAAAAATATAAAGCTCGAGTATGTTACTCGGACGCTCAAACATTCAAGGCTCTAACGATCACACATTTTCGATTGGTTATCCGCGGTTATTTTTCTTGGTTTGAACTGTTTTGCTTAGAACGCCTTGCCCAGAAAAAACACGCTAAAATCAGTTTTGGTTTTCAGTTAAATGCTCGATGATTACATCTCAATCCATACACTATGTGACTGTAAATATTAAGGTTGGGAGATTATATGTTTTTATTCCATATACCTCGTTTTTCGAGGAAATGATTGCTTATAGCAATCGATTGGAATATATTTGAGACCGATCGGGTATACATAATGCAAAGAAATTTGAGTGCAATCGGTTAGAGTAGTTCACTTGTATTGGATTGACGTGGATACACACTGTGAGAAAAATCGACCACTGATCCTGGTCATTCCCACGAGACGTGACACACTGCAGGCGTACTATAGGCTGTTTAGCGGTAAGGTCTAATAAGTGGTGGTGGGTTGAATACTACTTAATCTTGTTCCCTTTCCTGACGATCACCCTTGGTCTGACGAAGCTTCTGTGTCAGAAGTGAAAAGTCACCCAAAAACTACTCTAACCGATTGCACTCAAATTTCTTTGCATTATGATTGCTTATACTTCCGTAAAATTGTGAGTTCTGTATTCTGATTATTGAATCACAAACGTGCTCGCCTGCTCTGTCGATTATATCTGAAGAATTATTGATTCGATATGTTTGTCAACAGTAATATAGAAATACAAGTAAACAAAACATTATTCTCCTGCCCTAATCTGATGAACTTGCCAATTACAAAATAATCACCATGCGAATAACACTGTTGACAGCCGCAAACCAATTTAATCCATGTGTATCAGTGTATATTCTCCTTGATTTCAGACGCAGAAGGAGTCCAAAGTTACAAAATCATGTTAATTCCACCGGCGACCCCGCCCTCAAGCAACCGTTCATTCACTTGAATGATTGTGGCTTCGTTAAAGATTCGAAAAATATCATGCATTCGAGTGGAATCGACCTCTTACCAGCCAACATGAATCCACTTAGCTCCATTCGACTGGCGCCAGATCAACGAAGCATGCTCACTATCGGTCGCGGAAGTCAAATCATTCCATCCTCACCGTCAATCATCCCACATGGTTCACTTCTCAATTCTATCACTACTGTCAGTGCGAGGAGCGCCATGGCCAACTCAGGGACACCGAGCCCAGTTACTGGAATCTCTCACCTCGATTTCTCGAATCAGCAAGTTACTCAGGCGCATCGGTTTCATTTATCCTCACCCCAATTCGCACATTTATATTGTGAATCCGGGAATGTTGTACATAATTTGCAGTCAAGTGTCAATTCATTCAACACTGGACGGGTTATGGAAAGCATGGGAAGTCACGCGGGAAGTAATCCCAGTTCCATTTTGGGTGGAGCACATTCTGGATTAATAAACGGATCAAATGTTAACAGTGAACACTGTGGTGATGAGAGTTTTACCACCGGAGGCCCAGATTTCATCATATCCACTTTATCATATGGGAATAAAGGTGATTTGTTTACTAACGAATCGGAAGGAATTAAAATGGAAGTTACCATTTTAACGTATTTTTTTCTCTATTCAGGATCTTTTATGAGACAACCAATTCCAATCAACTGTCTGGCAGACCACATCTCGCGTTTATCTGCAGCAGACAACCTACTATTTGCTCAGGAATACGAATCAATCGAAACAGACCGTCAATTCACCTGGGAGCACTCAAACATGGAAGTAAACAAACCTAAAAATCGATATGCAAATGTGATTGCCTACGATCACAGTCGAGTGATATTGCAATTTATCGATGGCGTCCCAGGCTCGGATTATATCAATGCGAATTATATCGACGGATACAAAAAACCGAACGCTTACATTGCCACTCAAGTATGTGTTACATCGATTGTGTGTTTTAATTTTCCCTAACGGTTTTTGAAATTTTCACAGTTTCAAAGTTTTCACCAGCTTGTCAAAATTTCTTGCGAAATATTTGTTACCATGGTGACAGTTGTATCAAAAATTTACGCGGAATACAATACAACCATGCAATTGGCCGTGATCAAAAGTTATTTTCATAATTCAACGCATCAAGTCATAGCTTAGTTAAATTATTACAATCAGGGTTAACTAGATATCGTTAAGAAATCTTCTTGGGAATGTTGTGTATAACCTTGAAACGCTGTAAAAAAGAATTATTTAAAACCCGGAATCTAATTGCAATTGAAGCTGATAGCTATCGTCCGTGTTTAGCTATTCATTTTCATATATATAGCATGAGCGAAGGTTACGGAAACCCCGTTGAGTTGTCACTTTCTCACATCAATCTTGAAACAATTGACTGAATGGGTGTCATTCAGTAGACACAAATTTATACGTCATAATGAAACCACGGTGCATCTGAATTTGGGTCTATCGTCGATATCTCTTTTGCGCTGGTGAACCAGACCCCTGAGTTTGTTATAATCCGTAATATTTTCTCAAACATACAAGGCCCAAAAGCACAGGATGATCGCTGCGACTGAGCGATTTACTCAATGTCTTTGTTGTTTGCTTATATCGATCTTCAGGTTATTTTCGTTATTCGATTTTTGAACTGCGATCTATTTTGATTAATGATTCGTGGCTCGTTTAAGTGACCTGGCTGCTGGTTCCGGTTGTGTTTGGGGTGCCGTTGCCTTCGTTGGATTATAAGTTACTGTGTTGATTTACTGTTTAGTTTTTTGTGGGTACACCAGCCTACGACAAACTCTAACAATTTTCCTATCCTCTTTTGATCGGCCTCAGCCATGGTAGCACGTGCAGCATATGATGACTTTCTCCTATATCCCTCCATATGGCATTGCAATCACATATGTCATTTTCTCTCAAAACGTTCACTGTGATGAGCTTCACTCAGTCGATATGCACATTTTGCCTGTTGCTCGTGAAATTTCAGTCAACAATCGGCATTTACGCTGAAATCGAATGTGCTGTTTTGTGTTTTTTCATCCTCAAACCAGGCAGTCAATTGCCAATTAATTGACCTAGGGATAATACCGATAACTTTGCCAACTCAATTACGTACATTTTCGCTTAGAAGGCTTGGTCTGCCTGACTTTAAAGCTTAATGGAAGAATGATTCTGATTGTCTATAGATGTACTGCAGCCAAAATCCGATGTTTTCCAACTTGATAACCATATTTGATTGCATTTTATCACGCAGAAACAATTATTTTCACAATTAATCTGTGCAATCACATACAAAATTATCCGTAATTGCATGCAGTTTGATCATACATAAATTTCATGACAGGTTTCGTGGGAGGGACCACATAGTGCATAATCTGTGTAAATTATAGTCGGGCCCGTGAATAGTTTGGAAACATTCAGAGTTGGTTACTGTCTTACGTGGGTGGCACATGCTTTGCTACTATGTCTTAATGTGGGGCGAGAAGTCTATACACCTTACCCCAACGTTTATTACTTTAAGCTGAACCACACAGGATATTAATATAATAACCTTTTGCACACGCACACACCCATTATCCGATAATCGACTGACGACCTGTTCGTCATACGAACATCTCAGGTCGTGGGTTACCGTTTTGCCAGCTGGTCAACATCTGCCTTTTTATCACTACTTTTCAGGTCATCTTGTGATTTTCGGCCATTTGGTTCACGTATTGACTTTATCGACCTGGAGGCGTTCGGATGACCTGGATGTGCTGATGATATACACCATCTATTACTGTCTTCGTTCCCGTAATGAAGGCGATAAATTCGACTCGCACCATACAAATCTTTTCATTTCCATAACCACAAATTGGTTGTGAAGCGGAAAAGAATGTGTCCTTTTGCTAAGAGCATTAAGGGCACTCACGCCAATCATTAGGGTAAAGATTTACACGTCAGGAGAAAGATGAACTAATTCTCGAAAGCGAATGTCAGTCTGCATTCTCTGAAACATGTTATTTTGATGGTAATGAGAAGCACAGGCTAAACAGCGCTTGCGCATGTGTTACTAAATGTCTCTAGGTGATATTTATATTAAAAGGTAAATTTTCGGTAAATGGACTGCTAAATGTCGCGAATTATTATCACGCAATAAAATTTTCCTGACGAAAAATAAATGTCTGTTTAACATAGTACTATAAGTTTTATTAACTGTTTGTCAACGTTTGAACTTCCTTTCAAACAAGGTTGAAGCTATTTCAATGTCTCTGACCCAACTAACTTCGCGTAAATTACTTTTAGGGTCCAATGCCTGACACTTATTCTGACTTCTGGAGAATGATTTGGGAACAACGTGTTTGCATTATCGTGATGATGACTCGTTTAGAAGAAAGATCACGAGTGAAATGTGATCAGTATTGGCCATCGAGAAGCTCAGAAACTTACGCGGGAGGACTTCTTACAGTGACACCAATAGAAACCGTGGAATTGGCATACTACACCATACGGACGTTCAATATTGTTGCCCGCGGTATTGATGATGAGTGCAGAGAAGTGCGGCATTTTCAATTCACAGGATGGCCAGACCATGGTGTTCCCGAATATCCTATTCCGTTGCTGCTGTTCATAAGACGCGTGCGTGCAACGGTTGGTTCCAACAATGTGATGGTCAATGGCAACGGTTCCACAAATCCGGTTGAACAAGGGCCAATTGTTGTTCACTGTTCAGCAGGTGTTGGGAGAACAGGTAGGATGTATTGCTCTTCTATCACGGGAAAATATTCTACAGATAATGAAGACGAATGTTATGTTCGATCATGTTTTCAAAAACATGTGTAAATTATGGGCGCTTCGTTCACTGCTCTTAACTTCCATTAGAATACACTGCTCCCATCCAATAAAAGCAGTTTCATTGACTGATTGGTTGGATTATTTCTTGGTCATTTGGCTTTATGCCTTTTCTACGTACCAACGTAGAAAAACCAAACAGTGATTATGGGGATTGACTTGGTTGGGTAATTTTACGGAGAAATTGCAACATAACCACGTTCACTCTCGGTTCCTTTCTATCAATATAATGAGGACAAAAATATGATTACTTAATAAAAAATATCTATTTAAATTGAAGTTACATTCATACACAAATTATGACCATGAAACAACTGGTATAAAGAGCTCGTACCTCGAACCACTGGGTTCAAGTACAGAATCACAATGCAATGCCATACCAAAGCCCGAAAGCTTACAAATGGCTATTTTGTGAAGTATAAATTCAGTACATATCAGCAACACAATACATTCTTACGACTCATTATTTATTTCCTTCGGTCAAACACAGCCAATCAATATGCTCAATTCATTTTCGCTACTTTAGGTGCGTACATTGTCGTGGATATGATGCTAGAGCGGATCCGGTATGAAAAAACCGTGGACATTTACGGTTGCGTTAAATCTTTGCGTGCTCAGCGAAATTTCATGGTCCAAACGGAGGAGCAATATGTTTTTGTTCATGCTGCCCTTCTGGAGGCGATAGATGCTGGAAACACGGAGATTCCAGCAAGAAATTTGCTTGCTCATGTGAGGAAATTAAGGATGCTTGACGTGACAGGTGGCTCGGGGATGGAATTGGAATTCAAAGTGAGTCGTTTGTTAGTGTAATCCTGAAACCGTGACTTAGGAAGTTGTTGTTGTTGTTGGCCTCCTTCGGTCGATGTCGACCATGGATTTACATCACAATCGCACGAAATTTCATGTTCTACAGGTTTTTGAAGGACTAGACTTAGGAAGTAGCACTAAAATATATAAGCAACTCTATTGTTCTAATCAGTCCGCCTACCATTTAACTGAAAAAATGTATTGGTTATTATTTAGTAGAATCAATCGGTTAAACCAATAACTAGGTTACTGTCAATAGAACCGGCGTGATGTTAATGACGGCTTTGACAACGAGAAATGCGAAAATGGCTTTAACAATAATCCGTACTATTTCACTCTTAACAGTGTTGATATTAAAACCGGACTGGTGTGGCGTAGCAATTAACCCACATGCGTGTTGAGCGTGAAGCATAGGTTTGAATCCACTATTGGGTGCACTATTGCGGATATGTGTTCAATCTTAGTTCCACTTGTACTTGATAGACCCTCATATCGTCGTAGGGAAATTTCGTTTCATAATCGTTTTTGTCAATTTAGTTGAAAGTATTGATGTTTCGACTTCCGAGATAACTTCCACTCTTGCCTACTTTATCGTGTTTAGAATCTTCGTGGTCTTGATGTGTTACCAAAGTATACCATTGAACATATGAGAACGCTTTGCCTTTGCAGCAAGGCGAAATTTGCTTAGAAAGTGACGTGGAAATTTTCAGTAATTACAATCGTAATCGAGTGTGATTAACTCGGCATTGAATGTAGTACAGTGCAGTAACACAAATAGCACTAATGATGCAGTATTTCGCTTCTGGTGCCGATAAAAAGTCACAATTTATAAACAATTATAGTCTGCAGTCTTTGCTAAATTAGACTAACAGAGCCAAGCTTCACATAAATAACCATAGTTCTGTGTTAATCACATACTCATCTCTTATACTCCTTAGCTGAATTCTGGCTGCACTATAATACTAGTAGCGATCACGATTCACAACTAATCGGTTCTTTGGCAGATGTGCTACCAGTACTATCGACCCATTCACCGCTGTTTCAGTCTATGTATGTGCGTCGCTCTGTGATCAATTTTCCGCGTCACGTGTCAACACGGACGGGATTGACGGTCCAAATGAGGAATTAGGTCAAGGTCGAGTCGCCCAACCAACAGTGGTGCACGTGTTTTAATGTCCACACTAAGGTCACGTGCAGACTTAATGGTTTGTATAAAGATAACCTTCAAGAATCAATCTGAGAAATTCATAGCAGCGAAGAAGATACAGAACATGAACACGTTAATTATTGCCCAATTGTACATAACTCTCTGTTCGTCCTACGAATATGTCTAGGCAACAATAACACTGTGGTGGCGTGAATTGCACTACTATAGAATGCTGGTTTTGAACTCTTGGATGATATGTTGAACACCTTCCCAAATCGTTTTCGGCGTTCCTGCTCTTGCATTGTGCCTAAATGTGGTGTTCTGCATATCATCCGAGGGCTCATGATAGGCCCTTTCGCCAGTGAACTTTATCTCTCTACAATATGTAAAATGAATTTTGGAATATGTTTCCTACACACCTTATCGATTGAAACTGGAATTCTGGAATTAAGAAGAACTGGCATTTGAGGAACCGTATATTTCATCTACTATTCACTTTTTATTTTGAATCATTAACTTCGCGTATATCTATTGAACTATGGGGTTAAACTCCCGCTTAATCTTAGATGTGGCCATCGCATCCCAGTTGTCCTGTGCAGACACTCTTATGGCTCCACTACGTATTTATGTCCCTCCCGCCTCCGTCTATTAGGATTTTGTAGTGAGTTACATGTCAGTTGAGCCTTCGGTACTTCTACCAGTATAGTGCTCTTTGCTTTGTTGGTGATAATCAAAATAAGGCAAATAAGAGGGTTGGCAGATCAATTGTCAACTTCTTCCGTGTCTGAAGCAAACAGGTGCAGGCCACGAACACGAAAATGGGAATAGTGTGCGTGCGCATCATGTCTTTCTGTGAAACAGCGAATCCTGGACCATCCACGGAGTAATGAACGCAACTGAATCGATTGCGTTCAAAATACATTCGTCGCAACTTAAAATAAGATCAAGGCAACACGGCATTCATCAATCAAGCAAAGTGGATATTTTTAAGTTGATTTGCTTGGTGTGACACAATATAATCAACGGAACGATATCAGTAGAGTGGATTTGCTCACATCAAGAGTCACAGAGTATGCTCTAACCTGTGACATAAGACTGTTTCCAATAAGTACATTAAATAACAACAAAATGTTAGTTTAACTGGTCGAACGTAACAAAAAACAACCATTATTTTACTCTTTGAAGCCACTGTTTGCTAGCGTTCGTCCAACGAACCACAATGTTCAAACACAGAACCATGGATGAACAATCTAATGTGCTGACCCCCGCACCTACCCTCAAACAACTAGAAGCCCGTTGTAGTGTGTAAGTGCGGTGGGCGTGAGATACCCAGTACGTTAACTATCAATTTGTTGCTCATTATTCTGCTTGTCATTTCACTGCAAAATTTTGAATTAGCCTAAAGAGGTTTCACATACATGCCATACGTTCAAGGTGTTGTAGTGACCCGTCTGGCTCCGTACATGACACCTTGAGATTATGATGCGGGTAAAACCTCCATGAAACGTTAGCTTAGATCAGGTGGTTCAACGGCTTCATCGTACAAGTTTTACGTGAAATGAGCAACAAACCTGTTTATTTAGATGAATCACTGTTCTTGCCTAGTCGTAAAAGCAATGAAAACATGTTTACGTTTCTGTGTTTGTTTGGCAGTGAATATTTTTTTAATCAAAAGTTCGATATTCGTATGCTTCACGGTTTTGATGAACGTACAGTCTTGTTAGTTATTGTGTTCTATTTAGTGTTATTTCTTTCATGTTTCTCTGTCATTCAGCAATTACAACAGTTTCGACTGTCTAGAGCCAAGTACACGTCCGCGCAACTTCTTTGCAATCGAGGTAAAAATCGTTTTCCAAACGCGTTGCCCTACGAGTCGACTCGTGTTGTGTTGCAACCAATTCGAGGCGTGGAAGGTTCCGACTACGTGAATGCCTCGTTTATTGATAGCTATCGCAGCCGTCGGGCTTATGTAGCTACTCAGGGACCTTTGGCGAAAACAGTGGAGGACTTTTGGCGAATGATTTGGGAATACAATTCAACCATTGTCGTTATGTTGTCCAAGTTTGTCGAACGGGGGCAGGTTAGTTAACAAATATGTCAAATCTTTTGTCTCAATCTAGATAGAGTCATGAGAAACAATGCTCGCTTGTATATCTACATCGTTTTTATAATGTTTGCTATTCTTCACTTGTGCATGGATTGATAACAAGTGAATATTTACCAACTCCAGATTAAAACACGATATTCGGTTTGGGGCATGCATTGTGCTGAATTTTATTCTTCCGAAAAGACAAAGCGTACTCTGTCAAAATTGACAATAAATCACAATCCATTGTTTGAAAACAATGGCTTCATTTTGTTAAACATGAAATAAATTGCTAATGTCTAGGTTGAATGATAATATGTACGCAAAGATTGAACTGAACAAAAGCACAAACGTCTACTGTAAAAAGCCAGTGGAAGATGATGAGGTTTGTGGCATCTTCGATTTAGATTTAAGCATTCGGTACGCGCTACTGGTGTAGCAGTACTCCAGTAGATTTATAACAGTTGAGCGTTCGCGTGGATTGATCTGCGAAGGTGTATATTTTGTCTGGTTGGCATAATGGACTATATTTTCCGATTTTTCCATAGTTGTACCGGCAAACTTAAAGTTATGATCTTTAACTAGAGTTTCAAATGATGCCTTGAATGTTTGTAACCTGAGCTTTATGCTAAACATCCAGGTTGCATTGCTGGGCACTTGTTGAAGCACGCAGAATCTCGTTGGGTTTTGTTCGACAATGTTTACAGACGTAGCATACGCCAGGAATATTTTCATCATTGAGGATCGATATCGACTCCGTAGTCAATGGTTTGTCACATTTTGCGTGACACGTGGTAAGCATTTGCAACACGTGACAGATTTGACCTCAACATTTTCTCACAGACGACGTTTCGCAGGGCAGAAGATTGTTTCATTTTAACGGGGTCAACCAAAAGTTCAACCAAGGTGGTAAAAAACCTATACTGCCGGGGTTGGTCGATTTTGTATTGTCTAGAGTTGACGCGAAGTGATGAGTTCTAAGCGTATTTCGTCACCAGATTTATCCGCGAGCTGTCAGTCTCCAGTTGATAATGTTGGTATGAAATTGAATGCACGCTGTGTAATCCTCCGAGTTGTTTCCGAAAATGGTAAACATTGATGGGTAAATCCAACAGCAGAAACACAGAAGCGAAATCAATGAACGAATGTACAGCAGAAAATCGACCATTGCTGCACACAAAGAACGACAAGTCGTGGATAGTTAATTCTTGTATGAGTAGATCCGTCGTAGCAAACTTTCAGATAGATATCCAAAAATCACACTGATATGATGAAAAGTATGAAAGCTCCCAACTTCAAAGCTCCAAAAATGCCGGAGTTAAAAATAATCTAACTGCACGTCAGATTAAATTCATGGGATCATGATCAAGCGAGCGGGATCTGTAAGAGTTTAGCAAACAGTGTGCCTACAGAAGGAAGATTCCTCTCTAGTTGTTGCAGTCGCCTCTATCACTCTTATTCTTAAATAGCGTGATGATCTACGTGGCTGGCATGTCTTGTTGGACACACTTTGTTCTGCCAGCACTAAAGAAGCAAATGGAGAAGAGGCTGTAATAATTTTGTTATAACGAATTTGATTAGCTCATCTGGAATTCTGTCGTCACCAGGGGCTTTCCCATTCGTTAAGCGCTCGATTACCCTGTCGAGCTCATCAAGAGTAGTTGGAGTATCTAGCTACTCAATGGTTGGCAAGTCTTCAATTTATTCAAGTGCATGAGGTAAAACCGCACTGTCCTTAGGGTAGAGAAAGGAGAGGTGTTTTATCCAGCTTTCGATCTGCTGAGTTCTGTCGACAATCGGGTTACCAGATACAGACTTATTTGGAGCCACTTTAAGTTTTTTCGGACCAATGGCTCTAATAATCTCATTATACAAACCGTGAAAATTTCTGTCCAATAGTCCTTTGTACATCGTCTGCAGTCTGTTGGACCTTATTTCTAGCTGCTGTTAGAAGTCGTAAATTTTCATCTGTTGGCACCTTTGCACCTCAAGAATGCTGACCGTTTCTCATCCAACACAGCAGTCATCTCAGTACCAGTAGCTCGTTCGAGCTTTCTTCGAACCGAAAGTGGAAAGTGCGACTCGGCATTATTATCGATTCCTATTTTTCTGAAGCCAATTCAAGTGGGGTTGTCTTGCTGAACTCGGTTGTGAAGGATTTTGCAAATCGCGCAGTTAGATTAGGTTCGTATATGCGGGTGACGTCTATCATTGGCTTACCAGACAATTTGGTGCGATGAAATCTCGACTGGGGAAGCTTCAGTTGTGCACAAACCAGCGAATGGTCAGTGTCGCTGTCTGCGCTTTGATTAGATCTGTTGAGGAATTCTCTTCATATATTCGTGCGCTTAACAAGAATTAGATCAACGGCTGCTAATGCTTATACGGAGGATGTTTCCAAGAGACTTTATGTTGTGGTTTTGTTTGAAAGACAGTGTTACAGACACAAAGACTGAACTGTGTGCACGGTTCTAAAAGGCGTTGTTCAATTTCATTGGTTCTGTGGTATTTATGAGAATAACAATATTTCATTCTCTTCTCTGATCTTAACTCACCCTATTTACAGGAAAGTTGCTATCCTTATTGGCCTTCTGAACGCTCAGCTCGGTACCAATATTACGTCGTTGACCCAGTGGTTGAATATAACATGCCGAACTATACACTTCGAGAGTTCAAACTGACCGACGCTCGTGACGGACAGTCGAGAACACTCAGACAATTCCAATTCACTGAGTGGCCAGAACAAGGTGTTCCGAATTCGTGTGAAGCATTTATTGAATTCTTGGGACAGGTTCACAAAACCAAGGAACAATTTGGTCAGGATGGCCCAATCACAGTTCATTGCAGGTTTGTCCGTTTATCAAACAAATTTGCCTTTCTCTAGCATTTGAAATCGTTTTGGCGAAAACCTTTAGAGTTTGTTTCTGGTAGTAGCTACCCGAAGCCCGTTTGTATATAACTAATGCAACGGATGAAACTGTGCTAGCATTAATCTATTCGCGTCAGATAAAATGAATCACAATGTGTTCTCTTTCAAACTAAAACTGAACAGAAACCATTTCCAAACCTTTCCGCGACAATTTTGGTCTGCGAATATGGTGAATAGCACAATGACATTTCTTGACATATAGCTGAACATGCGACTGAGTGTCAATCGATTTATATAGAAATGAAAAACAGCATCATACACGTTTCTTTAGAAAATCAGGGTGTGGCTCAAGCGATTGGGTTTGTTACCTTTACTCTATCCATAGTTTAAGCATATATGCATAACGTGTTGTAGCGGGTGGGGGATAGAGAGAAGCGAGGAATGATTGCATCAGGTCATTTCAGGTCAACAAGTGGCAGGCAGCGAACGTCTGGCCAATTATCACATTTCCGTTTAATCGGTTCACCATTAACCGCGTTACCCTCCGCGATGCACGGACGCACATTGATTGTCTCTCGATTCATTCCTAAGGTCAACCTGTTCAACATTAATTGCGTTTATTACATACAAGACAAATAAAAGCACCTGCCTATCTTATATAGGCGAAACAAACAACCACAATACGGATCCTCACTTGTCACTTCGATTTGATCTGTCAGTCGGTTTCGTGCCCACCGGTACAATTCAAGCCCAGGGCTCGTTTGACCTACATTGACGAATGATATATCGTTCGATTGTGGCTGAAGTTTTCCATCTCATAATTTCGAAGATGTTGTCGCTCGAACCGTTCGAATGCAATAATTCTAACACCTGAAATATTACGAGTCCGCGAATGTCGTCGTCTATCTTTTCGGCGCTTCTTGCAGGGTGTAGTTCCGCATATCACTAGAAACTCGTAATTAGCACTCATCGCTAATGTAAATCGCACCTTCAAAATGTGTCATACAAGTCAGTTTTCCCGCCTTATCTGAAGCGTTCCACTTATCCCAATTCACAAGCGAAACAAATTAGTTTCATTGTCGGCCTCTAAGCTACATGTCATCAGTGGTTAAGATTGGTGGCAGTGAAATAAGACAAAAATGGTTGTTATGTTAGCACCCACTCTGTCATTACGCCCGCAAATAAAAACATATTGCCTGAGTAGATGTTTAAGAGGTTGCTCTAGTTTTGTTGAATTCGTGATGTACAACGTTTTGAGTAGGTACTAAACAATTAACATTCAAAATTTGGTATTCACAGTGACGGTGTTGGTCGGACCGGCGTATTCCTGGCTCTATCCATCGTGCTGGATCGCATGCGTAGCGAAGGCATCGTGGATCTATTTCAAACCGTTCGGATGCTGCGGACGCAGCGTTACGGTCTAGTGGAAAACGAGGATGAATATCGATTTTGTTACAGTGCTGCCCTTGAATATTTGTCCTCCTTCGACCATTACGTTAGCACTTGAGAGTTGAGTGCTGCTATTTCAGTCCCTTCCAATCACTCAATTGTTACGTTTATTTGGAACAGCCGTATTAATGTTGAAAAGCAACGTTCACAAATTTCGTACGTGTGCTCAAGTAAGGTGTACCAATAAAAATGAAGCAACAAATATGACGTAAATTGTGTGTTGAGTAAATTTTTATACTATTGTTACAGAAATTCTATCTGTAAAATAAAGATTTAATGAATACACAGGTGTTTTGCTTATTGTATCTGGGTGGTGTGACACGATAAAGGAACGCTACTAGATGAATATTAAATTTTCTAGTAGTCAGTTACTGATTCCAGTCTTTGACATAAGCCATCCACGAGCTGTTTTCGTCTGTTCTGGTCTTTTTACTAAGCCTGCCAGTTTTTCCCTCGTACCATATTGTTAATATTAACACGATATCCCGACACCAAGGCTTTCTAGGTACTCAATTCTTTCGATTGGAATATGTTTGACGCCAATCGTTTATTCATAATGCAAAGAAATTTGAGTGCAATCGGTTAGAGCCGTTTTTGGGTAACGTTTCACTTCTGACACAGAAGCTTCGTCAGACCAAGGGTGATAGTAAGGACAGGGAACATGATTAAGTAGTAGTCAACCCACCACCACTGGTTTCACCTTACCGCTAAATAGCCTATAGTACGCCTACGCTGAGTCACGTCTCGTGGGAATGACCAGAATCAGTGGTCGATTTTCCTACTTTTGTGTATCCCCATCAATCTAATACAACCGAACACGGTCAAGGTCAGTTGACACGGCGGCCCACATGCGTAAAAGTACATCACTAAGGGGGCTAAGGTTAAGCTATTTTTAAGAAAAAAATAAAAATCTGATTAACTAGTAGGTATAAGGTGAATAACAACTATTTACCTTCAGATCAATGTCGAGCGCCAGATTGTGGAGATTTCTGCCCCATCCATTTTATTGACCGCCAGTCGACCTGCCTTGGTAATTTCGACTTTGACCGTATTCACATGTGTTAGATTGATGTGCATATTTACCCTATTAGGCAAATCAACCACTGATCCTGGTTATGCCTACGTGACGTGACACAACGTAGAATTAGTATAGGCTGTTTAGCGGTAAGGTAAAATCAGTGGTGGTGGGTTGACTACTACTTTGTCATGTTCCCTTTCCTGACTACCACCCATTGGTCTGAGGAAGCTTCTGTGCAAGAAGTGAAACTTTACCAAATACTGCTCAAAGTGATTGCACACAAATTTCTTTCAAACAATTCTTTCATATGATGCAACATTCGACGAAAGCTATCAATGAATCCTTGTATCAGGATATTCCATCATCATTGTTGCTTGATAGCCACAAATTATCTGTCCACAAATGTTTGCGTTCATCCGGAGATCGCCAATACCAAGCTCACAAATCATGTGGAAGAGCGCTCGAATAATGCAATATGTTACTACAAATGGATAAAGTATAAAATAAAATCCAACTACAATATTAATTGGATGATAGTAAAAAAGAACAGTGTGACGTTGCATTTTTCCCACAAATGTATTTTTAGCCCGTGATTGTAGGCGGCTTAACTCTAAAGCTGTCGCATGGGATTATATCCAGCGAAATTCTTTGTCGAACAAGAAATTCGGGAGGTAATTGTGTTAAATACTGAGGTAGATTAGACAAATAAAGAATGCGGTAGCAACTGGGGACACAGCGGTTTGCATTAGTCTTTAGTCATGGAGGATCTACGAAGCCTGTAAGAAGTTTCTGTGTACAGTTCAGAATGTACCTGCAAAAAATCCGCAATTTGTTTCTAAATTCTGAGATTGAAAATTGATAATCAATTGTCCCGTAAAGCACGATCCTATTCTAGGTCACTAAAACAGCTTAAACTCCGTTTGATTGAAGGCGTTATGTAGCTCCATTGAAATAAGTTGTAATGAACGTTATCATGTTTGTTAATAAAGTTTGCTTTTTCATGAAGACATAAGAAGAAAACAAAAACGAATCTTAGGTGAACAAGTCATAGCAGCCTAAATAATTTCAGCGCCGTAAAATCAACACTTTCTTTCAATAGTGCATGCCACTTTGAATGAAACCTCAAGAGACAATCATTAAATGAATGTGACCTCATACGTTGACCTGTGTTAGCCAAATGGAGAAGAATTAAGTGTTCCAA
>JACCGJ010000408.1:0-11821 GCA_013407085.1 Atriophallophorus winterbourni | reverse complement strand
TCGGTTAGAGCCGTTTTTGTACGTTTTATTCTGTATATCATACGGTATTGCTCACCTATTTTTACATTTTTTTTGCTATAATAAAGAATCTTTGAATCACGAGTTATTTTTTAATGTAGTACGAACAATGTTGACAGGTTTTAACTAAAAACGACTTTATATGGATTTCGGATTCGCCTCATTGTCGATTAAGTGCTTTGTATTTCGAGGTTTTTTTTTATTTTATTGCTGTGACGGCAGCTAGTATAAGTGGGCAATGTCCTAGTGTCCCTCCCGATAATCGTGTATTGTTTGTCGCTGCGAGCGCTGCTATATAGATTTTTCCACTCTCGAAAGGATGTTTAGAGTCATTGGAAAAGCTGTGGAACTTGGAAATTTATAGCGATTTGTGATGTACATCCATGGTGGACATCGACCGAGGAGGCCAAAAACGACATTTTTTATAGGTGTTGAACTTGAACAACAAAAGGTGGCGTGTAACAGTTGAGGCTAGCCCATGCTCAATTGTATTATAATGAGACAATTAAGTTTTCATTACAGATCCATGAATGACGAAACTGGTTCTTTAGATTTGACCTATATTTGCGAAGTCGGAAGAACTAACTCTTGACCGCTCACATTGGAGGCATTGTATAAAGCGTCGTCTGCTAGCTTGGGTGGAGCAGATACTTCTCTTGGCTGCTGAGCGCAGATCACGCCACTGGCGTGCAACTGAATTTGATTAACCGTGTATTGACTATCGCCGCTACCCGGCGGAGAGACTGTTCCTCTCGAATCGGACTGTTTAGTCATTCGAAAATCTGTGTAACATGAAGAATATCATGCGATTGTGATGTACATCCATGGTCGACATCGATCAAAGCAGGCCAACAATAATGCCAGATCATAATTAATTTATTTTTTCAAGTTTTTCAGGTGCGGGGCGGGAATACAATCCGTTGACACAGAAACGTCTGACAAATCTGATTGATTTGAACTGCCTCTGCAGACACGCTCCGGGTGTCTGCTGTAATTAGATGATTCTGTATGTAAACAAAGGTATACTTTAGTGCCACTGGTAACTGAGGTCCGCACAAAAATCCTATTTTTACTGAGCCGTTTATCTAGCTAAATGGTCTACTTTTATATGGAGATTATCAAAAGTTTAAAGGTGTGTACTTCGGTAAACGTATCATGCTTCAAGAACACTTGTTGAAACCCTACTTTTGATAACCCAAAAAACGGACATTATCTCTCACTCTCCCTAGCTCTAACCGATAGTCTAATCTGGCGTTATGGTTTGAGTGAAATCTCTTCAATTCTTGGTCATTGCATTGACTCTTCAATACCATAATGCAACGAAATTTACATTTTAGGATGCCTTTTAATATAGACGTCTTGTTTATCAAGATCTGTCAAATGGAACTTGATTCTTGAAGCTCTGAGAACTTTTGAGTTTCGATAGGATATCGACTGCTTAGAAACTAAGAACGCCGAATATTCACGTCGAGATCAGTGGTCAGCGAGGACGCACTTTACTTCAGTACTGAACCCGAGTTTGGCAAAGCCGATCAATGAGGCCCAATTAAATGTTGAAGTATTATATATGTATATATGTAAAACAAATTCAGTCCCACAGATTTATGTTTCCACACCCTAATGAGTGGTGTCTCAGTCCGTGGTTTGATCTAACCTTATCGACAGAACGCTTTTCACGTTACTGTGTTTGGTGGAACTAGTTGCTACCAGCGTTTATAACCATGAAACAATTTGTAGTGATTTAGTCGAATGCGATAGCAAGCGTGTGGTACTCTGCTGTTCTACTCCAGTATGACTCCGTATAATCATGAATTAAATTTCAAATGGTTTCGCGGTATTCAAGGATTCTAATTAACTGCAGCGTCTGAATGAAAAACTACAATTAACCGATCAAGCTATACCAGGAAAATGTATAATGTTCAAAGTAAATTGCCAATAATCACCTACTGTATGTCAGCAAGTAGGTAAATTAATAATTTATCCGGTCGTGGGGTGTGTGATGGAAATGCATGCAAATGTGCTTAATAATTTACCCGTTTCGCATTTTGTGCTTTTCATGTTAAAATGGAGAAAAGCCCCTGACCCAAGATTTGTTAATTAAACAGAAATGAATGTCTGGGATCCACAGGTGGCTGATTCAATAGCTTATGTTGAAGCGAATATTTTTACCGCAGGAATTGAATGTTGGGATTTGTGTGTTCGCTGAGCTCATCTGAGATGGACCAGCATTGCAGCGATAAGACTTTTCGTTATTAAACTGGATCACCTCGTCAGCATCTTATTTTTAAGTGTTCGTAATAGTCGTGTACTCTGATTCAACGCTCCGACCGTTTCGTTTTACTCAGCGTCGTAGGTTGTTGACAAGGTCACGCGACACATTCCATTACGGATTACGGGTTAGACACGTTCAAGTACATAATGGAAGCACTAGACTCGAGTTTCGCTCTTATTTGAGCCCATCAGCAGTACATATCATCCGCTTTGGGGGTAGGATTCGAACCCCCGACCATCACCATTGTAGTCCCACGCCTTAAGACCTGGGCTACCGTCTACCGTTTGACCGATCGCAATTAAGCGTTTATGAATCCTTCTGTAACACAACCAACGGGCAGCATCAGCAGACGAACAGCATTTTTAAATGGATGTTGACAAAAAGGACATAATACGCATTACATACAACCTCATCCACTTCTCAATTAATTTCATGTGAGAAAACTATTAGAAAACGAAACCCGTTATTTGATATCTATGATGATCACGGTTGCACACGAAAATCTTAAAATATGGAAATCACAAATGAATAAAATTCAAATAATATGCGATTACCAGAAGGGACAGCAAATAGCTAATGACCTGGAAAAATCAATCGAAATGACAACAACCGGGGCAAGAATGAAGAAGCGAAAAGCACTTGACCTAAAATTGCAAAGGATTATGAGAGAATAATGTGATAATTGTGCTTGGACCTTGGCGAGAAACTTGTCAGTAAAGCAACTAACTGCCGAATATTGGGGACGGCCGAAGGAAACTTGGCGCAGAACGTTGGAACGCGATCTACATGCACAAGGATTCACGGTGCAGACGGCAACGGAAGCAGCGGCAGACCGGAACCACTGGCGTGGGGTTGTCTTCGCCTCATGTGCCATCCGGCACGAGAGGACTGAGTGATGAGTGACACAATTGAATTTATAGCTGGTGTGGAAGTTATACTTAAATACTTCTGGATCGAAAAACAAAAGGTATGTCAGAAAAATTATTAACTATTGAGTTGAACAGAAACGTATAACATCCCACGTATAACTACGGAGAACTCGCAGCGATCATAAAGATGAAAAGAACCGAAATGTAATCTGGCAGACAAAAAAATGACGAAGAATCTTACTCCACCAAGAAAGCTGAAAAAAAGTTTATGAACTGTTTGCGCTATATAGTTGAACATTTCGTTACAAAAATGTCAAATTTCTGCTTTAATTGTCATGAAATGCGTACAAATTCCGGGTTTGTTTTTAAGGAACGTATTAACATGATGAATTTGATGGAATGATTTGCGAATCAGAATTTCCACATTTTAACGCAAAATAACCGAGTATCGGTAACTTTCATTAATGAAATCAAGATGCATACACTACGAAACTTACAACATCATGTCCCAAGCAGAACTAGTGTTATTCTCCTGCAGAATCGCTTATATATAAATCCGAAATTATTTTTTATTGTTCATATTTCTAAAGAAATAGTAGAGCTATTTGCGCTATGGTCACAAATGCTGACAGAACAGTTTCCGTTAGAAAGTTAAAGAAGTGAGTACAAGCCGAATGCATTTAACACGCATACATACTGAGTAAATTTATCAATGAAACATCGGCGCAACTAACATGACAGGCAACCATAATATAAAGATGTTCTAAAAGCCCGATTTGCAGTAATAAGACTCTGAGCAACAATCGAAACGAGTGGGTCCATCGATTGCACGCTTAAATATTTATTCTTTGGCAACACAATTAGTCATGAAATGGCACGTTATGGATTGTTGCTCATTATAATTAGATTTCTCCAGAAATAATTTACATACTGGCTCAAAGAGGAATGACTCAAGTGAATGTTGTCGTTTTTGTACAAGACACTATCCGCTCAAGCATCACTATAGTAGATCTTGTAGTAAAAACTCATTCTCTGGCAATAAATAAAGCTCTGCAATATTGGTTGATAGAAAATATCACTGCAACTTTTATGTATAACTGCATATTGATGATAATAAAACGTCTGATATCACTTCGTTTTGCATGAGTGATTGATTAGTTGGGATAAATATTTATGCCACAACGCGTGACAGGTATTTGACATCAATTCAGGGTGGTTCTAGTTGAAGAATGAAGAATCAAGATTTATGGTGAGAAAAGCAAATAGTTATACAATTCCATAAGATATACGTATAAACTTTGAATAAATAGTACTCGATCCATATTGTTTTACGGAGTAAGAAAATAATTCTAAGTTTAACTTAGGAATGGAAAGGTCCATCAGAAATGTATGTTGGGTAAGTAATGGAAAATGTTTAAGACTGACCGGTTAGTCATTCACATAAAAAAGAAATGTAAAAGCAATCGGTAATAGCAGATTTCGTTAACGTTTCACCTCTGGCACAGAAGTTTCGTCAGACCAAGTGTGATGGTCCGCAAAGAAAGAAAGCAACGTACAAAGAAATAAGATGGTTTATCAGTCTCTAATCGAAGACTCATTTTTGCGGAACATGTGATGGACACCGGCCAAAGTGCGAACCCAGAAAACACAAATCGGTGCGATGTAGCATTGATACTTGCATGCAGATGCAGTGGAAATCACGAAGGCCGGTATACCTGCGATCAACAAGGTAGCTGGGGCTGAGATATCCACTATATGGCTCTCAGCATTGCAACGGACAAAATAGCATTTCGAGTTAAAGTTATATTTGTATTTGATATTATTTTAACCTTACTTAACTTTTGCCACGCTATTCCAGACAAGTTTAATTGTGCACATGCAGACCAGTGTTAATTAATCTTAAGAGAATTCACGGTGCGTTGGGTACGTTAGCCCATCAATCCGGTGTGTGTTCAAGTGCCTTGTCATCCTTAGGATTACAATAAACTGTTTAATGGTAAGATCAATTAAAGATGGTGATCGGGTACTATTTAATTACGTTTCCTGTTGTGACTATCAACCTGGGTCTGACGAAGCTTCTTGTCGGAGTCGGAGCATTAACAAAATCTGCCCATAGGGTAATGATGTTGACTGCCTATGGAGACATTTGATTAAAAGTGGTACTTTTCCCGTTTTGTCGGTTATTTACGTTTTGATTTGTGATGGAACGTTTAAGCAAGTATATACATAAACCTGGAAAGAATTTCCTCATATTGTCTTGACAAAATAGATGCTGAGATTACTGCTGTATAGTCGGGCTCCTAATAAATTCTCTATTTAAAGACAGTCGCCAGCTTCGCGGCTGATCAAGCTACTGTCAATTGTCCTCGAAATAATTTCTTACCTTTGGACGTTTCAATTGTTTCACTGAGAATGTGAACCGAAGCTTGTTTTATATTCAGTTGAGAATCCACACTCTGGAACAAGTAGTGTTTTGTAAGTGTTGAGAGTGTTATGTAAACTAAACATCACTGATTAATACTACGTGTTTTACCTTTCGCCAAGAAAGGTTTATTTTTAGTCCATTGTCGAATGATAAAATACGTATAATAGTTATTAAGATTTCCAGGGATACCACAAGTTCAAAACTGATTGCATTTTAATAGAACCTTTCGTAACAGATTTGAATTACAATAGTTGGAAATGGTTACAAACTCTTCAATGTTTTTGCAACTCATGCTTTTTTTAAAAATCCACCATAAATTCAAATCCACCGAGAAATTAATAAGTCAAAGTTCGCTTTATTTAGATTAGATTTCTTTTAGATTCATTGTTATATATTCGATATTTCGAAAAATGGTATTTAAAACTTTTCCATGGTTAACAAGTTTGAATTAAAGGACTTTTTCGTTGGACAAATATCAGGCTTCACGATCACTGTTAAACAATAAAACCACAACAACTGTCACATGTTGATATTTAATAAATATATGCGATTTAGATAATTATAATTATAATTTCCCCTTTGCATCACTTGATTTGTAATTTCCAAGTTGTCATTTTACGTGAACAGTCAAAGATATTTGGTTTTTATTTTTATTTGATAGTTCAATACTTGAACCTGAATTCCAGACAATATACGAATAGAACAATTTAGATTTCGGAAGAATGTTTAGGTTATATTGCGTGACAGACACATGCGACGCGCACAATGTACCCTTATCACTCTACCTCATTTTTCCCACAAAAGCGCGCATCGTGTTTGTTACACGCATACAACCAGTCTGGGTAGATCAATATGTTTGCTTGTGGTGCTACCACAAAAGCGCGACCTATTAGAACAAATGTTAGACTGACATGCACAAACCGATGAACCATTGAAAAACTGCGTATTGTTCTATACTTGAATTTTGAACGAACAATGGCCTCCCAGCTGCATCTTGTTAAGTTGACACGAGCTGAAACATCAATCCCATGGGGATTTCGATTAGAAGGGGGTGTGGATATTGGTCATGCTGTGAACATTTTACGCGTCACTCCAGGAAGTATTGCCGATTACAGTGGTCTCCGCCCCGGCGATCATGTGGTTCGGATTAATCAGTCAGACACAAGATGGATGCGACATGACGATGCCAAAATGGAGATTATACGTTCGGGGAACGATATCGAAATGCTGGTTGAACGGGGCCCCATTCACTATGTTCAATCATCTGCACCGGTGATGATGATGCCGGTCACTGTAACAAAAGCGCAACCGACCGTGTCGAGTACTTCTGTTTGGAAGCCAAGAATCATATACCAACCAGTTTCATCGTATGCCACAATCCGACCTTCATCTTATACAAGTTTGGCTGCACCGAAAAATGAACAGGATTATTCAATAGGTGTTAGTCACAACATTTCGCCCCTTCCTTTTGGTCATCCTCCGCCGAATCCTGGCCAGTCCTTCGTAACTCAAGGTCAAGATGGTCGTGTACGTCAAATCAAGCACTCTAGTTACAATTCTCCTATGGGTCTTTACACTGAAAGAAATAGAAACGAGACATTTATGCGAACCATGTCCTCAGTTGCTGCTCCGGATAATAGACCAATACCCCGTCCAGCCGGTGGGGCGAGTCCCCGTCGCCAGCCAACCGATGTGAAATATTGCGGATCGTGTGGAGGTTTTATACGGGATGTGTTTGTGAAAGTCCAGGGGCGAGTCCCAATGCATCCGGAATGCTTGAAATGTTGTAAATGTGGAGTTGGTTTGCGAAATGTGGGATATTTTTACATAAATGATCGATTGTATTGTGAACGACATGCCAAACAGGCTGCACCGCCCCCGGAGCCTGGAATGAAACCTGTGGTCGTTTACAAATGATGTGATGTATCGTTCTATTGTGACCTAAAAGACTGTACAAAAATCGCAGAGCATCAAATCAGAATATGAACACATTCTCTACTCTCCCTTGGTGGATGAAGTTTTGCTGGCCTATTGAAAATTCATTCTGATTTAACAGAGTTAGTGATTTGTCTCTCCAATGACATTGCTGTGTAGTGTAACACCCCAATCAAGCAAGTTTGTTGATCAGTAGTTGTAATAGAATCTATTTATTCGGACTTAGGATTTTGTATCGGTAAAGAATGGTGTAGGTTTATCCATATAAGTTTCTAATACAATGCAGATTCAAAACCATGTGAACCATTTGTGGGATGCGGAAAATTATTCAACCGAATTTATTTATTTAGTCACGTAATTCTTTTTTATAAAACGCAAAAGATTAGATACAACAAAATTATCCCAAACTAATCTTGGTGCTCAACCGATCGTGGTAGTCATGGCGAGACCAGTTTTGCGAGAATACAAAAACCTTTCAATGAGTATTCACCTGTGAAATTTGAGACTGATTTCTAAGAGTAGCCGAGTTTTGGGTCATTTTATCACAAACAGAAACTTTAAAGTTATCATAACACACGAGGTATTTGAAAAAGAACCATTAAAATGAACTTTCATTATTTGATAAAATCATATTGTTAGTTAAAATAAAGAAAAGACACACAAAACTAAACAACAAGAGCCATATTTCAGCAGTGTTAAGCAAATTCTCAGTTAGTCGGAATGAAAGGTCTTAGCAATTATTTCAATGACTGTTACCTCCTATGAAGAATCTCCGAAAAGTAACAACACGCTTTCCTCAGGTTACGACCGTAATAAAGAGATGATTATGGTTTTAATCGTTCAGCTAAGTGAGTTGTTTATTGCATTCGAGAAGACACGTTGACAATTCCAGAGAAAGTCATTTGGTATTTGTAGTATTCAGCTGTATTCGTAAGGTTGACAGTTGTGTGACGACGAATCATTTGGTTTTTCATGGCAATGGTTCGCATTCTTTGACCAATTACTTTCGACTGGAGTCATGCGATTAGTAAATTGGTTGCTCATACAAAATGAAAAGAAATCCTAAACATGATGCGTTAAGAACGATATTAGAGACACGCACTTCAAAGCGCCGCATGTCTGAAATACACTAAACCCTACTCTGCTTTACGTTACGTTATTTCTGCACCAGCCCACACTGTCGCTCAAGCGCATAATATACTCGTTTGTAAGCATGACAAAACGTTAAATGTATCCGAAATTCAAAGACTTGACGAGGAGATAGCATTTTGTAGTTATGTTATCTAGCACTGGCGGTAAAATATTGAAAATTCGAGAGTGAGATGACCTCAAAAATGGATGTCACTTAGCTTATCATTGTTGGCTTCAAATGACAATGATAAGTAAAATCTCTATTCAATTGCATATTGAACATGTGTCAGTATAGGTCGAGCCATTTCGAACCGTTAGAAAGATTCTGAGTGAAGTAAACGATTCGCATTGAATAGCGTTAGATAGGCTCGAAGAAAAATAGTTTAGGAAGAAAAATCCCATTATTAGAAAACACATTTCTTGTATACAAAGTAATACTTGTATACCACTGTTAAATAGGTTTCTTAAAATGAACTACGACGTTTAAATACAGAATCACAGAGTGATTCTTGGTCAAGCACTCAAGGTGATTAAAAACGACCAATATATTTTGGTGCTCACACCCATATTCTCGTACGCAAAACGATTTAGAACGATCTAAACCATTTTTATTCAAACCATGGTCTGAGTAAACAAGGAGCGTTTCAAGCGCATGCGGATCCTGATATTACTGTCCCTACCTGATGAGTGCAAACAGCACGAAACAGGTCGCGGGGTGTGTGACGGAAAAGCATGCAAATGAATAATTTGTTTCATGGTCTAAGTAATTATTCTAAATAGATTAAGAGAAATAAAATTCTAAAAATGGTTTTGAAATTGTCACCGTATGTGCTCAAATAAATCAAGGATTTTATTCAAAAATATCATTAAATACAGTTTATCAGGAACAATGAGAAATTGTTTTAAAATTGTTTGATGATATAGACTAAGTCGCTCTAATGCTTTCCGCGTTCTCTGAAAATTATTCCGGATGAAGCCGTTTAAATCCATTGGAAATAAAAATTTGCGCTCGTATTTTTGTTTCGGTGGCAGGAATTTCCCCAAAAGAATGATTAATCATGGAAGATAATTTCCCGAAATGGCTTTTTCAGTTTCAAGCAAGCACTGTATACCGAGATTATTACTGACAACATTAAAAGGTCTCCGATATGTAATTCGCACAATTCAGAAAACGTTTAATTGCTTGGTAGAGAATGTTGATATATGGTGTTCACAGGATCATTGTCTATGACTGACATGAAAAGTAATTCCGTGGGAAACATATTATTTGAGATACAAAATTCATTGAAAAAATGTAGAGCTAAAATATCATTGTATATGTGTAGAAAATTTCAATGAATCCACGGTAAACACTGAGTTCCATACAAGTATAACACAGAAACTGTTTTAATTTTTTGTTTGGCGAAAGTTTATTCAAGAGAACATGTAAATGGAAATCACTTTTATGGGTAAACGCTAAACGGGTACAAACTATGAGTTATTCCAGACAGATTCTAATACAACACATGCAGATCTTCTTGATACTATCCATATCTCATGATTGCAATTAGCTAAAACCAACTAGCGGGTGAGTTTTGTTAACGAACATGAAAACATGGATTTCCTACAATATTTTTTATAAACCATGCAAACGATTACATTTTTTAAATAGTCTAAAATAAAATACTCGGAAAGATTTGAATTTCAGGCAAGAATATAATGTTTGTGTGCATTTTCTACGGGTTGGGAGACAGTATCAAGGATTAAATAAATGGGGACTTGGAATTTGGTACCATTTTGATAAAATTATGTCGAATTTTTGTGTACACGAGAGCAATTATCCCAGACAAGAAAAACGATGATCATTGAGCATTTTAAACATTTCGCTCACCATTTTAACTGCATTTTGATAAATCATTTCTAGTAGCGCAATATCATCTGCAAAGCATTTTGAAAATTATTAGCTTGTATAGTTCATAGTATTACGCTGATGTTTGATGTATGGACAAAATGTTAAAACATTTTAGGAAAAAATATGCTAGGACGTTGTCTATATATGTATATCTTGACGAACCATGCGGTATGCGAATGTCCCTATTGATTTTTTGAGATATTTTATATTTTTATATATTTTTATATGTTCCATATACCTTGTCATCCTATGGTTATTGTTAAGCTTAATGCTTTTTCTACCATACAATTTTCTGAGTTCTGAGTTCTGAGTTCTGAAACTCACTAAAAATATTTACGATGAAATTAGAGGCAAATTAATTTGAAGTTTACCATAAACTCATAAACCATAACATAAGTAAAACCACGTAATAATTTTCAGCATCCTGATGAAATTATCAAGGTATGCAAATGTGATCGATTTAAGCCTGTCGAGGCAGTCACATTTGCAGTGCACCATTTTGTTTTTTAGTGTAAAAACGGTTTTCGATGTCCAAAGTTAATTTTATCCTGTCAAAATTCGGAAAAATGTTACTCGATGAATTGCGAACAAATGCGGCATATGGCATATAGATTATTTCAAGTAAGTAGCTGATTCGGTGGGATGAAGCAGCTTGCAATTTAAAGGGCCTGCTTGGTCTGGTTATTCGCTAATTAGAGTTCGTCGTTTTAATTCGAGATTCAACTGATTTGGTTTCTGTTCTCGAAGTGCCGCTGTATCAATCTACACAAGATTTAAGTTTAAAGTAACGTTTTAATATTTAGGATTACCCGATTAAATCGAGCGAAAGACTCGTTATTTGCATCATAAATATCTACGGTTTCGCGTCTAAAGAAACGTAACAAAATATGATGAAAAATCAGTAAAAAAGGAAAAACAACTTTGAATGTTCGCGAGTTTGATGAATGTGAAGATGCGAATATACGCTCAGCGAACATGTACAGAAATAGATCGAAGTTTGATCTGATGAATAATAAGATTGATTTAAAAAATATAAAAACGTGTACAACGTGGAAGTATTAATGAACGTAGAGGCTGAATGATCTAGTTTATTTTCTGTTAAACATACCTTTATGAATTTTCCGCAAACCTTCTTCGATGAAGCAAAACTTTACAAATTAAATCAATTCTTATCTATAGCAATTTTATCTATTTTATCAAACGTCATTTTGACCTCGGAGTTGCAATTGAATTTTGTGCGCGAATAGATTACTCAAAACTTAACTGTCATTGCATGAAAA